>JAZHYW010041625.1:0-17550 GCA_037355805.1 Ixodes ricinus
TGGGTCACATGGGCACCTACCCCAGTGCACTGCCAGATTGCCCGGCGGGGACTGCTTTACTGACCATGGATCTTATCTTGCTTTCTTTATATCTTGTTATCAGCCGCCAGCGGAATGTTTTGGCGGAGGGCCGAAAATGGCTCGCGTCAATATGAAGCGGTATCAATGGCGCGAAACCGCGAAGTGATCCACTAACAGCTATCGCGTTTTAAGCGAAGCCGTTTGCCGCATTCTTGAGTCGTATTTCACTTTACTTGTATTCGCTCAGAAGCCCTCAGAATACAACTTTTTGAGGAGAGATATCACAGATCATATTGTCGCGGATGGTCACGAATTGACAGGCGTAAAACTAAAGATAAAAGTTTAAACTGCGAGCTTGTGCAATAAACAAATGAAAAAACGAGCCTCGAGAAAGCAGCTGCGAGCGTAGACGGCGGCAACAGTGAGCTACGATGTGTCGGCCTGACAACTGGCTAACGCGAGAAAGTGCGTCGTAGTCGGAAAAAGTGTGTCGGCAAGGCCACGCTCAACATATATACTACACTCGGCATCTCCAATATTGTACCTAGAATCTTCATGCGTACATTCCTACGTTGCTTCTATCTTTCTCCTATTGGACTGACAAGAAAAATGTTTAACACACGCTTACCTTTCCCGTGTATCTTTCTTTTGTACAGTTTTGGTCTGCAAAAAAATGCTGGATTACTCTTTTAACAATGAGCCTACTTCCGGGAACATCAGCAGACACTTGGAAGATTAAGTGACTAAAAAACATATTGAGAATAATAAAAATAAACATATTTTAACTACATTTATTATTTTTACGGCAATTTCGATATTTGAAAGATAGGAGCGTAGAAGCTTTATTTTCGAGCGAAACAATGTATTTCTTGTCTTAACAGTAAACCTATTATATTGTGCCCATGCGTCTTACCTTAACAAAGTAAAGTTAACAGCATTAACAAGTTTATAATAAACTTTGAGGAGGGAAAACACGCTTGCGTCATAAACTGAAGTTACACATTTAGTAATGGCTTTTAGATTCACAACATCGTTCATGCATAGGTTGACAAATAGAAGCCCTGAGATGCTTTCCTGCGCTGACATAAAGTGATGGGCTTCTCACCTCATGAATGTCCAGTAATCTTGGCAGAGTAGAAACGGTGACTAAATATAAAGTAGAGCAGCAATAAAATTTACTTACGAAAACAATCGTATTGAAGTTTACAAAGCATAATAGAAGAGATGATCAAAAGCTCTTTTTATATATTTATTTCTTTATATTCAAATACTCTCGGCCCATGGGCCATTACATTGAGATATACAAGATCTAGCATATATGATAGTTATATCTCCGTTAATATGAATGCAAACACTTACTTGAAGGCAAGTCTGAAGCTTCGCAGTTTGAAGGCTGAAGACAGTGAGACTGACGAGAAACACTTTTTAAAAACATGTCCTGGTTTTTGTTTTGGTTTTTTGTTAATTTTCACAGAATCAAGGAGCACGCCAGCTACGTACTACCATTATGTTCTCAAATTTTTCCAATGTGTAGCCCCTTCTTCAACTAACAAAACTAAACAACTTTACGTCGTTTCCCAGAAGAATAGAAAATATTGAGAATGCAGCAGTCAACTATTTCTATTTCGAAACGTATGTGTCTGTAATCATCGCTCCAGGATTTAAAAGAACAAAGACTTAATGAAAAATTACTAAAACTATATTTATCTTTTTTCATATTTAAAACGGGTGCTGGAGATGCGTGTTTGTCCTTTGTCCCCCTTTTTTCTCTCTCTAGGAATTATTATCGTTCTTTTGTCCAGCTCGCTTTCACCGTTGCATTAATTGCATTATTATCATGTTTTCATTACCTGGGTTTCCTCAGGAAACAACCCATGGAACAGATAAATATTTAAAATATAGGTTATGGGGGAGAAAGAATATCAAGAACGTGTTTTACTGGGCTTTATTTGTACGTCATCACAAAGACAATTCAGGCTTTTTTTTTTTTTGCGTACCATACCTCATCACCTGTAACATGCTTAAAAAATACAAAATTGCCATTGCTGCTGCCCGCATATTTGCACGCTTAAGCTTCACCGTTTGTAGGAAGTTAATTTAAAATCAATCACTCGAGGCGCTCGAGAAAGAAAGTTCACTCAAACTTACACCGCCTCGTTTAATGTTATTAGGAGGCCGACGGATTCAACTGTAATTTAAAACTGAGTTAACTTCTTTTCCTGGAACAAGTCTGTACAATGCTTAGGTTCCTTACAACCCGTGTAACGGTATTGGACTTTAGTTTTCTGTAGCAGTCCTGTTAACTGGAAGCGATGTGCCTTACGTGAGAGTAGAACACACGCACGAACACTTACCTCCGTTCGAAAATGCGGCCAGGCAAGCAGAGGTCTTCGACGACGAATTGGTGTTCTCCAGCAATAATTCTTCTTTAAATAGAACATTGCGGCAAGAACCACGATGGCTCTAGCCACTCAAGTTACTCAGAGTAAGCTCAGCGAACAGCTGTTCGCTTTTATGCAACTGCCTTTTTTACACGAATTTCGAGAAAATTTTGTTCCGAGGGATGATTCCGTACGCGTTTAATCTTCAGAAGTTTTTTTGTTTTATGACGTTCGCATCCGTATGCGAAGCAGTCGTGCGTTGTGTGTTCCTTAAAGTTTAAAATCGTGACGGCACTTTGGGCATCAGGCTGGCTTAGTGAGAAGAACGAGCACGTGACAAACTTTCTGGCGAAACCAAACTTTAGCTTTTTGAAGAAAGAGGTGGGTGTTTACGACTGCTACCACTTCGTCTACAAGACACCCGTAGGTTCACGAGGGATCTAAATTTGCCACATAAAAATCACAATTTGCTACTTTTCGGCGTGACATGCATTTTTTGTGAAGTCAAAAAGATTTAAACTGCGCGACACTCTCTCAGACAGCACTCATTTTTCATTTGTTTTTAACTGCCATGTACGTTTGCAGACGGCAGCGTACTAAAGATGAAACACCTTTGTGCGTGCTTTCAATGAAATGTAGTTTGTGAACAGTAAGTTTAAGGAAGTATTTTATTGAGCCAAAAACACTTTCTCCGGTCATTTTATTTGTCTGCCGGTTTCACAATGAAGAAGTGAATATGTTTAATGCAACATATTCACTATTTTTTCATTTCGCTGCGGTAGAAAGCAATCTGTGATTTTAACCATGATTAACCAAATCATAGACGAACTCCGGAAGGCACATAGTTCGAGAGATAAAACTTTGCAACCGCCTTTCTTAAAGAGGGTAAAATAGATATTCAACTGTAAAGAACACGATAAGAAAATGTCAAATACAGTAAACAATACCAATATAGGATAGTCTAACGCTTGAATAATGAATATACTTCTAAATTCTCCTTTAAATTTATTCACTCGGTAAAGTTGTTTGAAAAGCAGGCATAGAAGAGAGCAGTGCCTCTGGGAATAGCTGTTGCAGTCCTTAGAGACCTTGATGCAAATCTAACGCGTTACAGTATCCTCCTAATAATGGGGTAGGACCAACGGTAAATGTGAGCATTATCATTTTCAGAAATGCAACAATCTGTACGGATAACCTAGCTATACTATTTTGCCTAGAAGTTGACGTCAACATGGCTGATGCAGACACGATTTGACATGTGCTCAAGGCCATCACAGAAAAGGCTCTTCACAGACACACGTCTTGAAAGAAATGAGTTGTGGGTGGAAGAGCCTCAGTCGGTCGACATGTACGATTTGGCAACGTGTGGTTTGGCGATCAAGTTGCGGCTCTTTGACTCATTGGGATAGTTCACTGGTGATGTCTGACGAATAATGGAGTACGGACCGTGGTACATCGGGAGATATTTCTTACAGCAGCCGATCTGAAAAAGCGTGACGAGGATTAATACGAGGTCATCTGAAAGCTTCTGAGTTTTGCTGTGTTGGCCGTCGTATCAACATTTCGAGGCATCTTGGTGTGATGTTAGATATTTCGCTAGCTGGTGGTACACTGTGGTGGTAGAAGTGGATTTATTATTGAGCCGCGTTTACACGAGTCCGTGTTTAGTGCATCAAATACGGTTATCGCGCATTGTACCATGTAAAAGGTATAATGCACTAGAAAGCGCATTGCGGTATGTGGCTAGATGAAGGTGAATGGAGGCGCCGCAGGCGCATTTATACAGCCCATCTAAATAGAGGCCGCATCATATTTTGTAACAGGGAGGATTATGGGAATGCTGTCGCTGCGGGAGCGGGCGAACATATAAGAATATAGCGGCGACAACTTCCGTTCGTGGCAACACAAAACGGTTGCGGGTGTTTCGTCACATTTTTTGTCTAAACATAAAACGTGAGTGTTTCTTGCCAAAATAAGTGAGTTGAATTCTGAGCTCCTCAGTAAGGGAGGCCTCCTTTAGGGACTCCCGTATCTCCACTTGCGGGTCGGAGGAGTCCCAGAAAGGTCTCGACCGCGCGGGAACAATGCCGAGCGCCCCTGGCCCCTACACCATCGAAAGAGCGGTCCCAACCTCGCTGCACTTCCTGTTGGTGCTAGAACCTCTTGGCTTCGGGGCCCTCAAGTAGATGGTAGGCTCTGGCAAGGCGAGGCGCGCTGGTGTCCTGCGAGCTATTTGAAGTTTTCTTGCTCAGCCGTACGTGCCCACCCATTTCTATTTTGTGCGAGACCGCCCCGACCCCGGAGCCGAAAACACCTGGGCTTTGATGTTACTTGCGTCTTGTAACTTGCAGAACTTTGAAAAGAAGGGGCGGGTAGCCGAATAGTCCTCAGTACGTAAAACACTTGAAAAAGTACTCGCGGTGCGCGGCTGGAGCCAGAAACGAAGTTTTATATTACAGATGTGACGTGCCGTTGCGCCACGTTCGTACAGAATTTAAAACTTACCTATGTAAACGGTGAATGCTTTCCATTTAATGACAATTTGAAGCAATGCGCTTGAGTCCAACTCATGTAAACGAAGCAGGGAAACCTATATTCATAGCATGTTCTTCGATGAATCGGTAATATGGCTAAAGGCGTATTATATAGGAGTGCAACTGATATTACCAGATGCTCAGTGACCTTCTATTCCTGCATCTTAAACACATGCCAGAGGAACGAATCTTAAATTAAAACATAGCAATCTATTTAAAACACAAGCGTGCGACTATCATTTATTAGCACCGTTTCATATATTGGACGTTTTCTAATAAAGTTTAGCCTGTAACTGAATTTGTATTTTTGTATCCTTTAAAACCGGTGTTCTTATCTTCGCCATTCCTCACAGTCTCATCATATGTGCAGGGTTGAGAACGTCTAGAATTCGGTAAGTACTGGTTAGATGACAGATTTTTTCAGCAAGAAAGATATGCGACGCCAACTGAATCCAGATTGACCAATGTTTCAACATATGTGGTCAGCATATCTTACATTTTTCACACCAGCTGCCCGAAAGATGGCAGCAGAAAGTATTTTTGGCGCAACAAACGATTGCTTAATAGTTACTATCCACGAGCTACGTCATGATGATAATGCAATTAATGCAAAGGCGCAAACGATCTGGTCTAGAATGAGGAGTATAATCCAGTTTAATGGAACTGCGTTCCTCTGAAAGAGCGAAAAAATGTTTATTTCTTTAACATAATTTTTACGTTGCCGTTCTGCAAAAGCCCAGGCCAATTAAAACAGGGTTTAGAGTGAGCCCAGTTTCAACGTTCGTGGAGGAGTTTAACTGGTTTTACTTTAACAAAGCAAGTGCATGGCATTCAGACAAGTAGCAAATGGTGTTTTTTTCTTGCCGTACGTTTAGACGCACCATGCGCGTAAATATTGTGTCAGATAGACGAAGACGCTGTTTTTGGAAACACTTAGCTGATCGTTGCATATGCTAAAGTTTAGTTTCTGCTGAAAGCTTGTCACGATCTTGAAGAGCTCACTTAGCTAGCCTGATGCTCGCTGTTCCGTCACTAGTTTAATTTATTTATTTATTTATTCCGATTTTCAGTGACCCACCAACAGCTTAACGCCTCCTTAGTGGTGCACTTATGAATTAGTCAATTAGTAGTAAAATGTTAAACCGGATAAAAGCGAAACGTTAAGAAAAAACAATAGCCTCAACACACTTTCGAAATTTACGCTCTTCATCGAAAATATCAAGACTAGCATTCCCATAAATCTGTTCTAAATTTACAAGTGAAGTTTTAATCGTCAAGGCGCAGCCTATATAGACTATTAAACAAAGGAAACACACAAAGCCAATAACACCCCACTGAAACCCGCACAATCAACGCGCATGCTGTCGTCATGAAAGAAAATCTAATTCTTTAGCCGACAAAAGAACTGACGGGGCGCTGACACACTCTTCCCCCAAGCGCGCTATTGCCTCTGCCTCTATAATCTCCCTGGTCAAGACATTGACACTTCTTTCAATGACAGTACATTTTTTTTTTAAATTCCACTTCACAGCCAGAGTCACGACAATGAATGCCCAAGTGGCCTGATACTACCCTGTTTACATTACGCAATGTAAACAGGGTAGTATCACGCCACTTGAGCATTCATTGTCGTGACAGTAACTGTCAAGCGAAAAAAAAAAGTACTGTCATTGGAAGAAGTGCCAATGTCTTGACCAGGGAAATTATACTTATTTTTACCTAATTCTAACAGTGGGCTCAAAAAGAATCTGAAAAAAGAAAGCCGTTTACAACTCCATATAACGCCGAATTAAAGCGCAGCTCTTGAGGAGGAGGAGGGGAAGGTACGGAGAGGGGGCTATGCCCCTCCTCCTTTCCTGCGCGCCCCCATTTAGAGGAAAATTTCCCCGCTAAATCTAGCGGGAAAATTTCTCTGCTAAATCTAGCGGGAAAAATATTCCGCTAGAAATAGCGGGGAAAATTTTCCGCTAGATTTAAGCTGTTGTGCAGACTGTACGGTTCTCATCGCTACTAATCAAAGTACTTGTAGTCGATTACTTTTTGGAGTAATTTTGTGATAATTTTAATAAATATATTACGAAGTAATCACCAGCATGATTTGATTATTTTTAGGTTCTAAAGTTCCTGGAACGGTCACTAATTTCCCTCCAGTTCGTAGTAGCGCCGTTAGGTTTGTAAAAGTTTCCAACCAAGGAATCCTCGAACTAAGTCTCAGGCGAAAGGGTAGTTTACCAAAATTGGTTGATTAAGAAAATAAGTAAGTAGGAGTGCGGTGATTTTAATTAAATAAGTGGCTGCACGAATGACCCGTTTTTATACCGGCTCAAGCAGCTGTCGTTTTTAAAGCTTGAATTAATCGGCAAAGTAACGGTTACTTTTCAGATATTCTAATTATTACTAATTTAATCATATTCTATGTACAAAACTGGTGATGTGTAATGGTTTCTAGCCAAGCAGTTGACCCCAAGTAGAAGGAGCGGCGACACTTGACGGCTCCACGTTCTTACTCAGAATCAAGGTTCACGCGATCGTTTCTGCACTTTGCTGGTCCCCTGGAGGTGAAGTTATTTCGTTTATAACCCTTCTTTAATTCAGTATTTTGAACGCAAATTTAGTGTTTCCTTCGACTATTTTTTTTCCTTTGTAGTCCTGTTCAAATTCAATCTCAAAACAACAGTGGGGTCGCAGCCTACAAGTAGGACCCGGCGACTCACGTACCGAGCTTCGTGTGATGTTATCGTACGGACCACGTCAAACCAGTGGTACTTGTGGCTTCGGAGTCTTGTCAAGTGACCAAGCAGTAATAGCGGGGACAGCACAAATTCCGGAGCGAGCATTCTTTTTTTTTTCAGCCAGTCGAATACAGACAGGGCAGCCAGAAATGCATCTCGAGGACAGCCTGTCGATCTTGTCCTTCCGATCGCCGGTTCTTCACAATTTCCTCGTGCGGCTTACCCGACCGGCGGATAGAGGGCGCAGATGCAGTCACATGGTGGCTTCAATTTGGTACATTTCAGTTTCGGCGTGCTCATGTCTGTGTTGGTGTGTTAAGTAGTTTTAGCTTAATTTCGTGATACCAATAGTATTCATATGTTATTGAACCAATTATACAGTGGTACTGGACAATTAAAAAAAACGTACTAGGTAATTTCAAGCCTAAATTGCGGACGTTTTCCCGATCATGTTAATGTTCATGTTCGTCGTCCGATCAGGTTCAGCGGAGGTGCAACTGAAATGGTGCGAAATAAAAATAATCACTGCCAATTGTTCCATTAAAAAGAAAAAAAACTTGCAAAGAGACTAGTTTGTAATTGTACGATAGGAAGTTTAGTCGTCACAATTGAATCTTCGAGGTCACCAACGTTTTCTGTACGTCGCCGACTGAAAACAAAAAGAAAAAAAAGCTGTAATGAAGCGGAAAATGTATAAATAAAAAGAAGAAACATATTTCCGCTTGATTGATTTGTATTTTGAAAGAAATTAAAAACCCTGAATATGTTTTGATGGCTCATTCATCTTAGTCCCAGTTCGAAATATTTTTAACTACCAACCCCGCTAAAGTATTCATTAACACAATTTGAAATGGTTATAACCATAGCGAATAAATTATTTGCTATACGGACTTCCTTACAACGTATTCAGGATGAGCTATAAATAAGTAAAAAAAAACGTCAGGTGAAGTCTGATGCTCTTTTGCTCTGGCCACTGATCATAAGCCACGTCAGATGTTTGGGCGCTCTTTTGCTCTGGCCACTGATCATAAGCCACATCAGACCGTTTTTGGGAATTAAACAGGTATACCATCTATCGCTGCTGCGAGACTGCAGCGTTGGTCAGTTACTTTGGTGACGTCTTTGTACACTCTCAAGTTTAAACCTTCAACCGAAAACGCTGACGCAAAAGGTCCTTCGCTGGCGCCCTTGCCTAACAACGAATCGCCAGAGAAGTCAGCGGATGAGCGTTTCTACGCACTGCGTTTCGAGACAGTGCCTGTCCACTGCCGTGACTTTGCTCGGGAGACTGCGCGAGACCCGGTTCTGAACGTCATGTTCTTGCAGGATGGCCAAGTCGTGTCACAGACGACGAGCTCAAGCCCTTCTTCCGAAGACGGTGTGAAGTTTCTGTGCACCAAGGCTGCCTTATGCGTCGCATGCGCGTCATTGTTCCGTCAAAGTTTGAGAAGTACCTGGTGGACGAACTGCCCCAGGGGCACCCTTCCAAAGCTACTCAGCATCCCTGAAGCTGGCCTACAAGACCGTGGGGGCCGCCTCGGTGGCTCCAAGCCAAGAGCGCCGGCCTACGGATCCCCATGTGGCGGGTTCGAATCCCGGCCGAGGTGCCCGCAACCTGACGGAGGCTTATTGCGGAGAAGGCGCTGAGTAACCGAGCTTTCGGTTGCACGTCAAAAGATCCCCGGGTGGTCGAAATTAATCCTCAGTCCTCCGCTGGGACGTACCAGATGCCCGTCGTTGGTTTCGCACGTAGAACCCCCAAGTTTGAATGTTGACAAGACCGTGGGAGCGAGTACACGTCGATTTCGCGGGCCCCTATCGAGGTCTCACGTTTTAAGTCGTGGCCGACGCTTACTCTAAGCGACCGGAAATATTCCCCGTGAAGAGCACGACCTCTGAAAGCAATATATTGAATGTTTGCGCGAGTTTTTTTTTTCTTCTCGTTTTTGATTTTCGGGAATTTTTGTATCAGATAATGGGCCAGAATTCACGTCAATGGAATTCGAGCGCTACCTTAAAGGTTGTGGTAGGGTTGCCTTGCGGCATGCCCATCCGGGAGGAACAACACGAAGCCGGGATTTCCATAACGAGAAACTACATTTATTAAAGTGGCATCAAAGAGTTGTTAGTAATAAAGTATAATAATGCCGGGCATTAGACCTACACGTCTCTCTGCCGTCCGTCCGTCTCTCCCTCCGTGGGCGTGTCGCCCTCCTTTATACACTCGCGCGCCTGTCCGTGCGCTGTTTGCGCGCCCCGGATGTTCTTCGCTCTGGGTGGTTAGCAGCGGCCTCTGGTGGTGGTGGCCGACCCTCGCTCCCACACTTCCCCCCTTAAGCGTCTGGCATATCAATGACAGTGTCGTCATGGTCGTCGGTGGGAGGGGGTCGCCGCAGAAGGTCTGGCCGGCGGCGCTGTATCAGCGCAATGGCGCGCTCCAAGTCGCGGTCGCCGAGACGGTTGATCCGGGCGATGCGCTCCGCGTCAGCCCGCTCCCCATGCAGGGCCCCTCGGAGGTGGGCCGCCCGGCATATTTCAGGAACCCCACAGAGCGGGCAGAGAAGGCGCATCTCCTCCGACGTGTAGTGCGCGGCCGGCTCTGTGGGGTGGCGCTCTTCCAGTGTTTGGCCCCGGCAGGGTTCCGGTACTGCCAGGGAGGGGCCAGCGCGCTCTGGCCTGGGCTGATCCTCCCAGCTCAATTCCGAAGCCCAGCCTCGGGAGATGTCCTCGACGAGGACCGTCCAGGTAGCGGCCGTCCGTTGCGGCCGTTCCCGGCATCGCCGGCAGAGGCCGCCTCCGGTGTCCCTGGCCCGTCCTGCCCACTGGCCACGGTTCCGTGGGGTTGGCCTCGCCGGTTGCCGCCCCCGGTGACTGGGACCGCCACGTGTCCTGGGATCCTGGCGTCCAGATTGCCGGGATTGGTGGTGGCGTTGCCCGTGATCCATCTTCGTAGATCAGAACGAGCAATTGCCATGGGTTACTCTCATGTGTAACCCCTGGCTCCCTATTGCATAAAAAAAAAAGATATAAAGGATCTGGGGTGGGCACACAATCGCGCAATATTTCCCCCCTCAAAAAGGCGATCAGATCCGCGGGATGATATACGATCGAGGTACAACGCTCGAAACCCGAAAGAAAGAAGAAAAAAAAATAAGAAGACTCTTGTCCACCGCTCTACGACTTCTCTCTCAGCCGTCACCGACGTCGCAGGTTGTACCGCCTGTGTGGCGGCGAGGGGGGTCCGGGACCGGGCCGTCCGTCGGCATCGGTCCGATCCTGCGAAAAACCATCTTCCGGGACGTGGAATTGTTTAAGGTCGGTGACATGAGTTGGTCCTGTGGACTCACCACTGAAATGGTGAATTAGTGTGTATGTAAGCGGGGAAAGCTTTTTGCCTACACGAAATGGACCATCCCACCTGTTGGCCAGTGAGGCCGTGAAGCCTTTCGCCGCGTCACTCAGGGGGTGAGTGCGCCGGAGCACCAAGTCTCCCACCTCGAACTGCAGGTCTCGGCGTCCCTGGTTGTACTGGTCGGATTGCTGCAGTCTGGCAACTTCAAGGTTCTCCCGGGCTTCCTTGAGGTTGATAGTGAAACGCTTTCGCAGGTCGTCTGCGAACTTTGTGTAGTTGCGGTCCTGTGCCCTGGGCTCTGTGGAACGGAGTGTGTTAGTGAGAGGAAAGGCAAGCTCTCTGCCAAAATTGAGCTGGGCAGGGGTGAGCCCGGTTGACCGGTTAACCGTAGTGCGGGTGGCGAAGGCCATTTCTGGGAGCTTCGCATCCCAGTCTTTGTGACGCTCCGTATGCGCAACAAGCATCATCTTAAGGTTTCGATTTACCCTTTCGGTTATATTTGCCTGTGGATGATACGGCGAAGTCCGCTTATGTTCAATTCCCAGAACCGCGCATGCATCGACGAACACTTTGCTTGTAAAATACGACGCATTGTCCGAAATTAGGCTTGCCGGGAAACCAAAACGCGCGAAAACTTGGAGTAGGCAGTCCCATATTTTCTGCGAGTCCAACTTTCGTAAAGGGAACAGCTCCACCCATTTGGTGAAATGGTCTGTTACTACGAACAAGTACTGGTTTCCGCGTGGGCTACGTGGAAATGAACCCATGACGTCACAGCAACAGATCTGCCAAGGGCTCTGGCTTGCGATCGGTTGCATGAAACCTGGGGGTTGACCACCACGTGGCTTCGCTTTCTGGCATGACGGGCAACTACGCGCATACCTCAGTACATCTTGCCGCATGCCGGGCCACGTCGCAATCTGGGACAACTTATCGTAAGTTTTGCTCCCACTGCTGTGTCCGGCTAGGGCAGAGCTGTGCATGTATCTGATGAAGGACTTACGTAACTTCCGAGGTATCACTGTTCGAAACGGAGAACTGCTCAAATCATCATCAGCCTGAGGGATGTAGCGGAACAGGAGTCCGTCACTGCTCAGTAAGTAAGAGTCGAACTGTTCGTCACCTTTGATGTTGACTGGACTAGACTCTGCCAGCCAGGCAGTCACTTGTTGGCACAACCCATCGTCGTGCTGGGCCTTGAGAAGATCTTCTCTTGAGACCAATGTTCCCCACCGTGAGTCCGGTGGTCCCTGTGCTGTATTAACGACCGCAACCAGACCTGGAACTTCGTACTGCGCCGGTGTCCAGCATCTCCTGAAGAGCCACGTCCAGGAGTTCTCTTTTGTGCACGCTGATGGGGCGTGGATTGCATCTCCAAGGCGGTGCGTTACCGGTTTCAATCCGATGCAGCAGGATGTCTGTCTTTCCTGGTCGCTCCGTGAACATCGAAGAGAACGGCCGCAGGACGTCCTCCAGCTGTCTCTTTTGGAGGTCAGTGCCCGGACACTTCTGCAGGGTATCCGAGATTTCGGATAGTAGGGCAGCTGCAGGCGTTGTGAAGTGGGCAGGGAGGGTTGGGCCAGTGATGCAGTTCTCTCGTCTGGTGAACGGAGTCAGGTCCGCCTGGTTTCCCAGACGATAGCCGCCACCAGGGAAGTCGAGAGTCATGCTTACGCCTGCGATAAAATCTCGACCCAAGATCACGGGTACGGCGAGTCCCGGGAGATACAGAAAGCGCTGGCGCCGTTTCTTCTCATTAAATGAAATTTTAAGCCTTACGGCTCCGTCCGCCGATATTGTTGACCCGGAGGCCAACTGCAGACGTGTCTCTGCCGAACGAAAGGTTATTTTTTGATTTTTGCAAAGTTCATAGGCAGCGTCCCCTATAAGCGAGATAGCAGCCCCGGTATCCAAAAGCGCGGCAAAAGGAAAACCGAACAAAGTGATCGTCATGCGTGGCTCGATCATTTCGCTGTTAGGCTGAATTCGACATACCGATGGAACAAGTGACGCTGCGTGCGTGATCCCGGCTGTGATAGTGGCCATCGGCGGCTCTGCAGTGGGGCTCATTGCCGCCGGCCGTAATAGTTTCCCGATTGGGATGCCACGTGACCTTCCGGATTTTCACGGCCCATAGTCGCGCGAGGGTTGACCGGATTTCCACAATCCCTCCGCTCACTTCCAGCCCTTCCGCCATTTGTTTCGTTCTGCCTCGGGTTTGTATTTGGGCACTATCTTTGGAAGTGGCTGCGCTGTCCACAGTTGTGGTTGTCCGAATACCTGCTTGAGTCGCCGGCACCAGGGCGCTCTTCGGACGTCCTCCAGTGGCCCCGCATTGAACCAAAACTGGAGCGCCTCCGGCTGCTTTGATTGGGCACTCTGTGCCAGTCCCGTGGAGGTCTTAGCGCCGGGATTGCCTCGGGGCCCTGCTAAGCACATGCGGGTTCGAGAGAGTTTGCGGCCAAAGGCGGTGGGAGATAGCTCTTCTGAGCGTGGAAGATCTCCTCTGTGCTGCGGGCATGCCGGGCTAGCTCTTCAATGGTCTCAAAGGTGCGGCCGTGTAGGTACACGTGGTACTTTGGGTGACATTGTCTGAGGACCCGAGCTATAATCTCCGGCTCGAAGGCATTAGGTTGTGCCCTTCGTGTGAGTTCCTGCAATGCGCGAACATACTGAACCAGGCTTTCGTTCGGATGTTGCGTTCGGGACTCGAGTTCTCTCAAGATTTGTAACTCGTAACCAGGTGGCAGGAACTCTGCTCGGAATTGCCGCTCGAACTCCGCTAGGCTGGTGAACGTAGGTTGCAGCCTTAACCAGCACGCAGCGCTAGACTGTAGAGCGAGAGGGAGTATTCTGCTTATCACGAGGGATTCCGAGGCGCCTGAGGCGGCTTTGTAGACGTCGAGCTCACCCAGAAAGTCGGCGATTGACTTGGCGTCGTTGTAGCCAGTGTACACCGGCACCGTCAGCTTGGGACGCAGCTCCGGCTCAGGTGACTGCTGCACGGCGAGACGCTGTGTGACCGCATCACACATGGCTGCCACCTTCAGCAGCAATTCGGCTTGCGCATCCGCCGAGCGTGCTCCGGGATCCGCGCTTGCTCCAGGCTTTTCGCCATCCTTCGTCTCGGACCGTAGTGTGGGAGACATGGTGGGAAAAAACAAAAACGCCAAGCAGACAAGAAAACCTGTGCGGCCGCAGGCGGTATACGCCACTCGAGAAAAATAAACACGCCCCCAAAGCGATAAACACGCCCCCGCGTGACTAAGCAATGTTTTGAGGCTCCACTTCAACGAGCACTCGCGCTGTCGCGAATACCAGCACTACTTCGAAAAGAAACACCGCAGTTGGAAAAAAAAACTTACCGAGAGAAGAAACCCAGCCCCGTGTCGTTCCGACAGAAGGGCAGCAAAAGCACGTTGGGCGCCATGTGGTAGGGTTGCCTTGCTGCATGCCCATCCGGGAGGAACAACACGAAGCCGGGATTTCCATAACGAGAAACTACATTTATTAAAGTGGCATCAAAGAGTTGTTAGTAATAAAGTATAATAATGCCGGGCATTAGACCTACACGTCTCTCTGCCGTCCGTCCGTCTCTTCCCTCCGTGGGCGTGTCGCCCTCCTTTATACACTCGCGCGCCTGTCCGTGCGCTGTTTGCGCGCCCCGGATGTTCTTCGCTCTGGGTGGTTAGCAGCGGCCTCTGGTGGTGGTGGCCGACCCTCGCTCCCACAAGGTATAGGGGCACGACACGTTCGCGTTGACCCATACCATCCTAGTAGCAATGGTTTGGCTGAGAGCTTCGTCCAATCGCTCAAGGCTGCCCTGCGCAAAAACAACGCAGGTTCGTTGAACGAGACGCTGCAGGATTTTCTACTCGTGTCTAGAAGCACGCGCCACGCCACCACTGAAGAGTGTCCGTTAGTTTTGCTACTGCAGCGACTACTCCGGACGAGACTGGACGCGGTAAAGCCTTCCCTTCAGGAGCGAGTGGCTGCACGTCAGTTCCGCCAGAGGCTTCTTAGGAGGGCTTGAGAAGGAAGTTCCAAGAGCTTTCTTCTTTGTTCCCGTTGGAAGATCCTATCAATATTGCTTTCCGGTCAACATGTCTATCGAAACGAAATGTCCATCGGGACAGCGCCCGTGTACGGAATATTCGGCCGGGACCAAAGTTCTTTCCGCAACTACACACCCCAGAGATCGCGCGGCCCGTATCTGGAACCAGAAAAAGACATGTCAAAAGTGCACATCACTGACTCTCGAATATAAGTGAACCACACCACCGCACACAGTTAATTACTGGCGGAGGATTAGTACCGCACTGCACGGACCCATGGATCACTGCCACGTGGGAGTGTAGCGAGCACGATCACGGAATGGCGCCACTTCGTGGAGCCCCCTGAAAATGGGGTTTAACAGACGAGTTTTCGGTTTTCACGTGAAAGCAAACGTTCTCAATTTATTTTCTAACAACAATGCATTGAGGATTTCTATTATAAGATATAGATTCACAAAGACTTTTTACACTGCAGCGCGGTGCTATATTTTTGTATTTATCGTTTCGTTTAATTTCTAAGGCGCTTGAAAGTGGAAGCTAGAAAAATTTAGGGTTCTTAGGGTTTGAGGCAAAGCTAAAACGTAGGGTGCTAGCTTTTTACCAGTCTGGCTATTACAGGCGTGCTTAAACGTCAGCCCGCTGAAATAACCAGCACGAGCCCAGAATTGTATCATATTATTCTGTGGTACCACAGTTACGATGCTTGTGTCGCCGCAGTAAATTTATGTAGCGAGTGGTCAGTGGTACAGGCTGCCACGTAATAAAAAAAAGAACTAAGAGCATAAAAAAAGTTTCGCTATAATCCCTTACGTCATCGATGCTTATATGTCACCATTTTAATCCTCAACCTCTCCATAGGCGTTTTAAGTAACTCCTCTCGTCCCTCTTTTTCTCTGACGGGAGAGACTTCTTCGTACCCGGTTTCATTTTCTCTGAGAGAAGAGCTACGAAATCTCATCTAAGGGATGAATATGATAAACATGTGAATGAAAACCATATCAGTTCTTACTAAGTTGACTCATACAAACGCAATTAGGAAAAATTGTGGCGAAAAATTAACCCGCGGTTGTCTAACAACAAGCCTGTCACCTCGTCACTATCAGAGACTTTTAATTCATTTTTATGTGTTTTTTTGTACAATATTTGATGCACGAATGTCATAAAGTAAATTCCGCAGAAGCGCACATAGCAACTCCAACTGACCTGGAGATCCCACAAACACCGTCGTTTCACACTGCTAGGGCCCGAATATTAACACATATGTGGCGTTTATCAGGTGCGTTCTCCGCAAATGAAAGAGTGACAGAGTCGAGATGACTAACAGCGGAAGTGATGGAAGACAAATGAAGAAAATGACAATTTTATAGAAAGCTCCCATGATGGCAGACGATTAACAATCCTGCCTCCCGTGCCAAACATCCATGACAGTTGCACTGCCTCAGACACAACATCTGTTGGGCATGTGTTTCTCTACGTAAAAGCTTGACGAGGTAAACATAGATGCGAAAACCATGATGCCCGGTAGCTACTTCCTGGTTTGGATCACCAAAAGCACAGGCACCTAGCCTAACGCTTTATGTAGTGGAGCCCAGTAAAACAAGGTTTTGTGGAAACATGTAAGAACACAAAACTACGTTTAATACAGCTGAGAGGGCGCTTGCGCCACGCCGTATGCTTTACAATTTACATGATCGACAGAGCGCTTAACGAATTCCCCCTGGCATGTAATAAGGAGCGGTTGAATAACACATACCTTCTTTGCGCACCGCTTCAATTTAATATCCTTTCGCTTTTGTATAGGGAGCTCCGAAAGCTTTCTTCGTTGTTCCCGTCGGAACATCCTATCAGGATTGCTTTCTGGTCAACATGTCTATCAAGACGAAATATCCATCGGTTCAAAATGTCCTACAGGTCACGTGAGACGCATGTCAAGATGTCCACCGATACGAAATGTCCATCCAGAGGAAATGTCCAATCGAGTCAAAATGTCAACCCAGTCATGCCAAAAAAGCACCCGCGGGCGTATCGTAGATAATATATCAACCCGGCGCAGTAGGACTTCTAGCCAGCGGTCTTTGACGTGCATCACGCTGTAGTATTCACGACCGCAGGCCGTCCCTGGTTTTTGTAGCTCGAGCTTTCGCTCCACGACAGCTCGTGCCGCAGTTTTTGTGGGGCTCGACGCACAATGAGTCGAAAAGTTCGGCGTCTGCTCGAAGCGAGCTCAAGTTTTTGTCGAGCTTGTATTTGAACACTGGACGTTATCTTCAACAATTTCAGATTGAAAACCTATTCGTGAAAAATGAGAACAGCGTTCTTGAAACTTTTCACCCGACAGGCGACATGAGGTGACGCATGATCTCTTAATTGTAAATAGGGTAACTCTAGTTCGCTATGTACTACTAATCTCTATGACAATAGGCTTTATCGCGCATTCCCGCTTTGGTCGTTGCAGGGCATGTGCGGCCACCGGAC
>JAZHYW010041628.1:0-10373 GCA_037355805.1 Ixodes ricinus
AGCGATCGGTCCACCGCCACTAACTGCAAAGCTGCTTTTGCACGAATTTTGAGTGACGGGTTAATCTTCCATAATCTTGTAGAGGGACAATAGCGACGTCAGAGGTAAGTCTGGGACACAAAGAAGTCCACGGTGAGAGGAGTTCCTCCCTCCGTCTTCTCTTGTGCTGGCTGGTGAGCTGTCGAGATGACGTCAGGTTCAAAGCATGTAGAGTTCTAGGTGAGACAGTCATCGTCACTACCTGGCAAAGTTCCTAGACGGGCATCACAAACGAGGGTTCAGCGACATCCATCAGGTGCCCCTTTGCTAATCGTTTAATGCGTTTTAGAATTCCTTTTCGTGTTTTTTTTTCTAACAAGATATTGGTGTGTCCGATGTGGTACTGCTCCTTTGGACATGTATGGAGCAAAAAATAAGCGCCGAAATTTCGTTGTAGTATCCTCTTAAAGACTGTACTTTGTGGAGTACGTATAAAGAACACCTAGGAAAATCTAGACCGACCGGCATAGGAGTGCCGCAGAGATCATTCTCTCGATCCCCACTGCTTTTGAAATTGGTTATGGCGAAACTCTCAGGACGACTTCAACAAGTTCCCGACCTAAACTACACAGCGTATGCAGATAGCATCTCGATATGGAACGTCAAAGGTCACGTCCAACAGCAACAACTCTCCAACGAGGTCTCAAGGACTCTCAGTAGTGTGGTGTTGCGACCGAGGAGTTCTCCAGGCAGGGCCAGGCCAGGGCAGGACATGCAGGAAGACTCCAGGCAGAACCATCAGGAGACGGGAGGGTCTCTCTCGATAAACTCTGTTTAATACATATTTATTGAGGTATGTATACATCGTCGAGAGCGCACTTTTGCACGACCTCTTGTTCGCTCCTTTTATCAGCTCGCTGTTCGGTACCTAGCGGTTGGCGGCCAACCAAGAACATTTCATCTGGCAATGCTCCCAAATACAAGATATCCGCAGGCGGTACGTCCGTCCCACGCAGACATCACTACATATGGAGGCTGCATGTGGGCTGGATCCACCCGCCTGAGCCCCCTGACCACATACTGAAAATCTTGCCAAGCCTCTCATGGTGTATGCTACATATGAGGCTGGCTCATACTCTCATTTATATAAATCTGCCTTCCACACTGCCCTTCTTCCTGCACCTCCGTCCAGATCGAGGAGAATCAAAACACGTCACCCAACACTTGTTTTTGAGTTCAAATAAAAAATCAATCAACGGTGATTGAAGCGAGCATATGACCTTTAGTAGCAGGTTCTGTAGCAGACGAAATCTTAGTTTGGAGCATGCACAACCTGACGGCAATTTTGAAGCAGGTGCTAGCATCGGTTAGCACATCACCTGAAAGTAAGAAGAAAAAAGTGATTGCGTTGTTAAGCCAAGTTCATGCTTTGACAATTAATGAGGGTTCCTCTACTGATACTGGAGCATATTACGTATTGCACACCTTTGTAACTAAGAATAGATAGGGCGCCGAAGTAACACAGAGCCTTCTTTTTAGAAGGCTGTAGTCTGAGTAGGTTCTATTTGCAATGGGTACAAAAATGGACGAAAATTAATCATAGCGCTAAACTTCTGTTGGGACAAAGCTTCTCTCCCCTCAAACGTTCACAGCCGGTAGTTTATTTAGCCTGTAAATATAATTTTTGCAAAATGCCTGCCAAAACCAACACTATCCGCTTAACACGCCTATCAACAAAAAATGCGTCTGCCAAGTTTTATGAACCTAACAAACATGAGACTTCAATCTTATAAACTGTCAAAACAACCACCCCCAAATATTATGAAACCCTACACTTGTTCAAGTGACACTGCGTTGGAACCAGAGTGAAGTCAAGTTCGCTGTCCCTTCGATCGACATGCTGCACGGGAACAACCTTAACTACCATTTATTAAAATATAGACCCGCATTATTTCTCTCTCTCTCTCTCTCTCTCTCTCTCTCTCTGTGCATTTCTTTTAATTGGAGAATAATTTATTATAAAGACCAAAAAAGGTAGACCTGGTGTAGTACTGAGCATAATTATACTATGTTTTACCTTATGATGTACCGCAGGAAATGCTACAAGCGCGAGCTCCTTGACTCTGGGGCACATCTCGGCGGCACAAGCTCTCGTGACTTAAGAGCGGCTGCCAACGCTATGAGCTCGCGCTTCTAGCCTTCGCTGCGGTACAACATAGGAGTGAAACGAAATATAGTGAGGCCTATCGCGCTAACCCAGACGTTCATCCGTGCCAGCCGCTGCTCTAGCGCTCGTGTGCAAAGCGGTGAAGTTCGACGCGCGAGCCGACATGGAGGAATGCGGCAGACATGATAATCAAGTGATCTCATCAGGAGGACCAAGACCTGGTCCTGTCTTACCAGAGTAGCCGCCATCCTGCAATTTGGTAAAATTCTCTCGCGACTTTTAGCTCCTGACATCGCCCGAAATCGTCTGGAAATTTAGACGATACCTCGGCGATCAATCCGCAAGCGCAACCGACCAGCAGCGGTTGATAGGCAAGCGCTTCGTTTCACCTTAATTCAAAACGCGGACGCCGCTACGAGCCAATGGAACCAACCGGCGTACAAGCGCAACGTCATGGCATTCGCCCATTTCGCTGTGAGTGTTCTTTTCTCGAATAAACCAATCAAGTGCAGCGAATGTCCTGTAGATTGCACTTTTAGTATGGGTTTGGGGTCGTACGTGTTCGAGCCTTCGACTGTGCTCTGACCTAAGATAAAACAAACTATAACGGGGGTGGAGAAAAAATTGGTTTGCTCTTTATGTTTATACAGCCTTGATGGGGAGATGCGCCTCAACGGGTAATCGGTCTCTTAGCTGAAGATGAGAAATTTAGCCAGTGCGAACATTCGCACTGGCTTGGTAGTGAAGTCGTGCGAACATTCCCTGGGTGTTCTGAATGTTGAAGGAACGTTAAAACACCATTCGGAAAGTTCTAGGAACGTTCGTATGCGAACATTCCTTACAAGGTAAGCTGCTCAAACATTCTAGAAACGTTTGTTGGCGAACATTCGTGTGCACAATCTTCTCGGAACGTTCCCCTTTGAACATTCATATGTGCAACATTCTTGGAACGTTCGCTTGTGAACATTCCTAGAATTTTCGCAGGTGAAGCCAACTTTACGGAGCTTTCAAGCAACCTGTGTTTCGAAACACCATCCCCACCTTGTGCCAAAAATATGCAAATTAAGTAGAGGTTTTGGAAATTTAGCATAAGGGATCAGTTTTATTTTATACGAGTCTACCGAGGAATGTGAGATAAGGTGTAGGAGAAAAGCAATGGTTTTCAAAACTTGATAATGAGCTTGGCACTCACTGCGTATGTAGAGGGGCAGTTTTGAATAGACCCGATTTTTAGCATCTCGGATTCAATACCTTGAAGAAGGTATGTACTGCTTGCGTGTGGGATCTGTTCTTATGCTCGGAGTGAGTAATCGGTTATGTACGCAGAATGTTTTGATAAGTAGGAGTAAACTGCTGTTATAGTAGAGGCTCAAGCTAATGCGCTGGAAAAGCGGCTAGATTGTGCTAGGCCTGCAAAAAAATATATTTCGATTTAAAAATTTTGATCGCCCTGTGAGGAGCTTTATTATATCCATATATGTAGTACGGCTGATTGGGGTTGTAGACTAAGCAAGCCATAATTGTGGAATCTTTGTAAATATTCCTCAGAGAATGTTGCAGAAGTTCTTTGGATGTTTTGAGAACGTTCTTAGAACCTAATATCCCTAGAAAACATTCCCCGAATGTAGACCGATAAGTGCCTGCGCCACATTCTGACAACGTTGATAGAATGTTCTTACGTAAATTTGCAACATTCAGAGAATGTTGCAGAAGTTCTTTGGATGTACTTAGAACGTTCTTAGAACCTTGTTAGGATGTTTCAATGTTGATTGAATGACCTGGTAATGTTCTATGTCGTTCTCAGAACGTTCTAAGAATATCCGCTTTGAAGACATTCCCCGAATGTAGCGATAAGTGCCTGCGCCACATTCTGGCAACGTTGATAGAATGTTCTTACGTAAATCTTCAACATTCCAAGAATGTTGTTTATGTTATTTTGAACATTCCCGGAATGTTATCAGAACGTTCTCGTGCTACGTGGGTAACCTGGGGTTTTTAACGTGCATCACGCAGTAGTGATCACACGAACGCGTGCCGGTACGAAACTCATCCAGATCGAAACGGGCGGGGGCGGTGGGGAATCGAACCCAGGAGGTTCCCAGCGCAAGCTTTCGCTCCACGCTCCGAGCTGAGACGCGTTAGCCCACTCGGCCACTTCCTCCCGGGGAGTTGGAGACGCTGTGAAATACATATTTGTACCATTTTCCTTTCCTCCTAATCTTCAAAATAATAAAATCAACCAAAATATTTAAAAAAAATATTGTTTTGTTTTGCGTTTATTTTTGGAGCAGGTGTGGCGCAATTCTTAGCAAAAATTGTACTTTCAAGACGTAGTAGACTTTCCTTCCTGGCGCAATTTGGCGCAAATGGTGCAACACTTCAATCACTGAATCAATCAATCAATCCACAGCCAGAGCAGCCAGTGGGGCTGTGGCGCCATCCACGTGGCGGTGCTGCGAACTTTGAATACCGAGTCATGGCCTCCGAGATCCCGGATTCGCGCGCGCTTCGGGATCTCGGAGGCTATGACTGGGTGTGTTCAGATCACCGTGGTTCAGATAAGGATGGTCATGGTGGTGTCATGCCTATATTTTTGTTTTCAATTACATTTTTATGTGAGGTTGCAAAAACTGTCCACACAACGGGACAGACCTTACTTTTGCAAGATACTCCCTTGTATTCGTGAGAAAAATCGCATTCGAGAAAAGGTGAAACAACGATTTTCAACTGCGCGATGACGCAACTTTGTACGCCGGTGGAATAAATAATGCGAGATATCTACACCGTCAAATTCTAGAGCGCAGCATTGAGCGGCGTCGTTGTCGCCGTCGGCGTAACCGCGCGGTGCATTATGGGAAATGGCCTATAATGCACCGCGCGGGGCCCTCGTGACGGAACGAGGATCCCGCGCGGTGCGATTATGGGACATTTCTCATGATGCATTGCGCGAGGAGAAGAGAGGAGGAGGACGAGGAGAGGATGACGGGAGGAGGAGGAAGGAAGAGGAGGAGGGAGGATTACGAGGAAGAGGGAAGGGGAGGGAGAAGGGGAGCAGCTTGAGGGATGAGGGGAGGAAAAGGGGAGGAGAAGGACCACGAGGAGGAAGAGGGAGGAGGGAGCAGTATCAGGGGGGATGAAGAGGTGAGGAGGGGTATTCGCGACTCCAGCGAAATCGACGCCGCGTAGCGGCGACGCCGAGAAGCTCAGAGAGGAGGTCGTTTCGACTCTGTCGTCTGCTATCGCTGCTTGGTTCTCGTATAGGCAGCATGGAAACAAACATCGTTCCCAGTAATTATTTTTTTCCTTCCGCCGTGTCATTCCTACGCACTGACTAGAAGAAGGTTTCTACCTTCGAAAGATCGCTTTGCTTTCATATGTAACACCGATTTTACGCTGCAGTGCAAGACATTTATGGTGGTCCGCGTGTTGAACGACGAAAACGACCTCGTCTCGTCCGCCATTTTGCCTGACCAGCGCGCTCCCTACTCCACACCTTTTTCGTTGTAGCCTTGCACCCAGCACGTGATCCCCGTATCCGGTATGCGTTCCAAACAAAAAGCAAGAGATTACAGCCCCAAACAAGTAAAAAAGTATAGAAGGGTCATATGCATAGAAATGACGTGACGGTCTGCAATTAAAATGTTAGCACGTTCTGCATACTGGGGGCGAGAAGAAAGCGATGTTTTCACGCATCTGGCCAGTGGCAAATTGAAGATGGCGGCGTCCGCGTATAAGGTGTATAGTTCAGCTGGGGTCGCGAATACCCGCCCCTCAGTATCCTTCCGTCCTCCTCCTCAAGAGCTGCGCTCTAATTCGGCGTTACGGGGTGTTGTAAACGTCTTTCTTCTTCTTTTTTTTACTGCCAGATTTAGTTAAAACTAACTTGTATGAGCATATATTTCAAGCGAAATAAAATGCCAAACTTGGCTTCTTGAGCAAATCTTATATAATGAAGCATTTTTTCGGTGAATTTTTAAGTCACTTTATATTCTAAAGCTTAACTTTTTGTGTCGAGTGTTTCATGCTTTGTGTATTTTAAGGAAATTAATTAGCGTTCTGCTGTTGAAAATGTTTTTCTGCATTGCGTCCGGAAATTTCGTCAAAATCGAAAATTCTAAATTTTGCAATTTTTCTGCGGCAATTAAAAAAATGCACTTCTCGATTTTCTTTAAATCCTTTACGCGAGGAAATCGAGCGATTGGCGTTCAAAAATAACTATGCTATGAACTTGAAGGACGCTCCCAGCGAAGTGCCCCGATTGAATTTCGAGCCTGCAGATCAGGGATCTGTTGGTCACCACGGGGCAACCGGAGTTGTGCGTGGGAGAGGCTATGTGCGGAAGTCGAAAGAAAAAGGTGTGAGGTACGAGGCCGCGGCCACCCCATTTTGAGCGAAGTAGGCAAAACCACCGAGGGATTTGGTCACCGGCTTCTTCATACTCCATTCGTCATACATTATTGCATTTGAAAAAAAAAAAGAAAAGAAAAAGAAAAAAAAAGCTTTTGAAAACGTGTTAAAAAGAGCGGGCGATTGATGAGGGGCGTTCAGAGATATATGGTTCTGGGGGCGTTTGACGCGTGGCGCTTGGCACGGGGTATTTGACATCGTGTTTCGTGCACCACCCCTTTTGATTACCTTCCAGCTCCCTAAGTCCAAATTTCGGCGAATTCGTGGCGGCAAGCTGAGGCGAGAGACGTCAGGTACAACGAATATTTCTTTTTCACGCATCCAGGAAGTGACGTCACGGACGTTTAAATAAATGTTGTGACATGGGCCACATAGGCCGTCAAAATAGTTGCTGCCAACTTCCGGAAGCTTTGGCTGCGGCCAGTGTTACCAACTGTAGGGACATGTCCCTAAACGTAGGGACTTTTGGCGATTTTTTTGGTCCAGTAGGGACGTAGGGACGCTCCGCCACTTTTACAGGAAAACGTGGGAACTTCCACAATCGCTGCCACCATCTTTTTTTTTTTATTTCCGGAAATTTTTGAATGTTCTGGACTTTAGGCATTTTTGTATATTTCTTGCTTCAACAAAGTTACTTCTGAAAACACCAAGTGTGGCGCCACAGATCGACACAGACATTATGTTTAACGCGTTAAACACACCGCGGCGCGCTTTTTGATAAAGATGTAACATCGTTTCTCTTGTGCACCTCGATCCTGAAGCGTGGAGCAATTGTGGGTTTCTGATTGGCCGCACCGAAGCACATGACCACCTGCTTCAGCAGAGTAGCAGACGACACGCACGACCGCGGTCTTTTCCTCGTGGTTTCGCTTGCTCTCTCCTTCGCCCTTTCTCCTTTCATTTCAAAAACCATTCCGATTCCGACCGGTGACTAGTATACAGTTTGATCAGCCCCGTATAGAACAAAACGATGGCAGACCAACACGCTGGACCGTCGTCAGTGACGACACCGAAAAAGAAACGAAAAGTCCGGGGAACTGGCAAAGGATGAAGCCGAACCTCCGAGGAAGCAGCGCTTCCGCGAGGCATGGTTGGAGCTTCCGGAGTTCAAGGGATGGCTCGCACCGGACCCAAGAAACCCATTTCAGTGCATCATGTAAGGCCTGCAACGAAAGCCTGGTCGCCGGACACAGTGAGTTGACCAAACATTCAAAAGAGATGCCCACATAAAGGCAACTGCGGGGCTGAGAAAGCAGAACTTGATGACAGCATTCGTACAGAAGTCAAACCGCACGAACAGAACGTGAAGACTGCTGAGATCAAATGTCGGCTTTTGTGGCTGAGCACGCCTTATCCTTCAAGGCAATGGATCATCTGGGCGAGCCGCTAAGGTGGTCTTTCATGACTCAGCCATTGCCAAAGGCGTGAGTCTTCACAGAACGAAGTGTGAATCTATCGTAAACGTCTTGGCAAGCGGAGACTGAAGTTCTCGCGCACAGGCTGGGAGCTTGAAGTTTTCGATATTTGTTGATGAGGGCACGGACATAACGAACACCAAACTCCTCTGCTGTGTACGTCCGCTATTTTCAGAAGAGCAAGACTAAGTAATCACACAGCTGTTGGAAGTCATCCCACTTGACGCCATGAGTGCGTGCTCATCAGGAGGTCGACTCGCATCAGCATGTGAGAAAATGCCTGTCTAGGGAAAGAAAGTCCCTGCTGACTCTTAACATATTCAGCGCTCGCGTGCGACAACGCTTCGTGTGATGGTGCAGGGAGAGCAACTCCCTGATGACAAGGCATGCTGAGAAAAGGCAGATGACAGTTTTATAACCATCCGCTGCATCTGTCACTTTGGCTGCATATAGCAGCAAGTGCAGCACTAAAGCTTCCCAGGGACGTTGGGGACTCTCTTGAGAAACGTGCGCTAACTACTTCAGCCGCAGCTGCTAAGCTGCCAGGCTCAGCTCGCTGAACTCCGAAGAGTGCCGCCACAAAGAAGAACAAGATACTGAGACCAGGTGAAGACGCGATGGCTTGTGCATGCACCAGTGTGTAGAAGCCGCGATCACTCCAGGAATGGGAGACCTTGAGATTGCTCTTCTTACGAGGCAGCTACAGAGGACCGCCGACTGCGGCGGCTGAGGCACGAGTCTTGAAGGACATGAGACCCCATCACGGAGGCGTATCTCCAAGTTCTGCCGCAATATGTGCTTGGCTTCTTCATACAAGCGTAACGCAATGTTTCAGAGCAAGGACAGCCTAATCGCAGTCGACTGAAGACCAAAGACTACTGAGGAACATTCTGCAGAATTTCTTCGACTGTCTTCTATTCAAGGACCTACCAACTCAATCACTCAAGCCCCAAAGTCTACTTTAGCCTTGGAGAAACTGTACGTTGAGCAGGCTGCCAGGGGAATCTGGACAGGTCACCATGGAAGGAGGGATCATCCAGGGGTTGTTGACTTCAAGCTCGCTGCATGTCTTTTATCCGACCGCAGTGCTCGAAGTCGAAAAGAACTCGATCTCCGGACCTTCTTCACGAAGCCTGCGGTTCGCACGGCCTCACGGTATTCGAACGCTACGAGACACCGGAAACGTCTGCCATGTGCCCGTGCTTCAAGATGCGCCCCCAGCACCTGCTGCACGGTGTCGGCGATGTTGAGCAAGGGTGGCGAATGCTTCCTCGTTCTTCTTGAAGACGAAGATTCGAGCTGCAAGCAAGTAGCGAGCCGCGTTCTGGGGTCAGGTGAAGGGCAAGACGAGGGCGTTCGATGACAAGTGTGCCTAACATCGCTGCCCTGGCAAAGCTGGTCCTCACTCTTCCTCACTCCAATACAGGAAACAGCGCATCTTTTCAATGTTGAGTGACATGAAGACCCGTAAAGAAACAGCGGGCCGGAGGTGTCAGCGCCTGCTCTTGGTCCAAGTCAGCCACTAGCACCGGGGAGAGACGTGTGTCGCTTGACTGAAAAGAAGGACATATGAAAGCTCTTTAACAAGAAATGTACAACTAAGAAGGGTTTTTTTCCTTTTCAACATCTGTACATACATGTTTTTTTAATCATTACTTTTGGCCACTGGGCGTTATTACTGCGGGCCACCAGGGCATTTTATGGAGCCTAAGCAAAGAGAACGATAGCAATCGCTGCAATACCATGGCAATTTTCTGTTTTCCGTTTGTAACTTTTTTGACTGCAAGTATTATGTTTTAATATTTACAAATTAAATCACACACCTAGCCGGGCTGCCAATTGTGCAGCATAAGTGTCGTAGCTTACTGCGTAAATTTTTTAGATTTATTTCCCGGGTCTCAGCCTGGCTGTCACAACCTCTGAACAATCGTCATCATGACGTTATTGAACGCTCGCTTAATGACATTGACAGGGCCCATTCGGATCAGAATTTGGTTTCATGCGCTATCACCACGGTGAATCCCCTATAGCATTGTTAACAAATACACAGCCGTGCGGCCTCTTTGGAACTGCCCGCTATCACAAGCAAGCACGGTGCTTACGTGGGAAGCAGTTTGAATGTTGGCTGCCTGAAGTGATAATAAATTACAATATTATTAAGCGAACAACGAACCCGTCCGGGATAATACCAGACTGTCCTCTCTTCTGCGCTAAATTATTTACACCAGTATTTCTACACAACTCTCGCATGGGAAAATCATATTTGAAGCCCACGAAAGCAGCATTCGTCTAACACTGCGAGCGCGGCAAAACTTCGAGGAATGCAACGCAGTCAAGACAGAAAGTCAGGAAAAGAAAACAGGGAGCAATAGATGTCCTAAAATGCAAACTGAAGAGCTGGGAAC
>JAZHYW010041630.1:0-29612 GCA_037355805.1 Ixodes ricinus
TTGTTTGCTGTCGTTTGTGGCCAATGAAGTGTCATGCCGAATTAGTGTTTAATCGAGCAGCAAATGCAATGAGAGCCGCTCTGGCTGCCCGCTACATACAGCCTATCCAGAACATGCTTTAGTGGCGCCCTCTCGCGCCGTCGACACGGAGTGCGGCAGCCGTAAGCGCTCGCTGAGCTCGCTACCCCTCCTCAAGTTCATGGCCACTGAAGCAACCAAGGAAGTCATGACGGGGGTTATGTTTTGCTTGTTTTTGTAATTTTAATTTGCCTATCACTTTTAAAATAAAGCGAAATTCGAGAAAAGAAAAGTTTCATTAAGTTACTACGTTCAGTGCGCTCAGGTTCGGTGCAATTTAAAAACCAGTAAAAAAGTCTTTGCAGGGCCCCTTTAATGCTTGACGTTTGATCGTTTCGCAAGCTCTTATTAATTGGTGTTCGTAAGACAAGCAATATCTTCAGCCACGAGAAGAGGCCACGACTCGGCGACGTCTTCGTGCAAATCGGCTTGGTGGTTGGGCGTGTCGTACGGAATGAGTCCTAGTTGTTTTGATCGGTCCAAAATTTCTCTTTCAAAGGAAGACAGATTCGCCGGTACCGCGAACCGACAGTCTGAAATAGAGGTCCCACGCCCGTCGTCCGCCGCCATCGCCGTCCAGCCCACGAGTCCCACGCTACGCGATGCAACGCCATGTTGAGATTGAGAATTAGGCAGTGAACGCACAAAATGCTTCCAATTCTCTGTACAACTTTTTTTAGAGCGCAGCTCTTAGGCGCCTGTTTCCGGCTTGAGCGGCGTCGCCGTCGCCGTCGCTGGAACCGCGCGGTGCATCATGGGAAATATCCCATAATGCACTGCGCGGAAAGGAGGAGGGGAGGAGGAGGAAGAGGAGGAAGGGGAGGAGGAAGGAGGAGGGGAGGAGGAAGGAGGATGAGGATGAGGATGAGGAGGAGGAGGAGGAGGAGGAGGAGGAGAGGGAGGAGTAGGAGGAAAGGGAGGAGGAAGGAGGATGGGGAGGGAGAAGGAAGGCGAGGAGGTGGAGGAGGGAGAGGGGGAAGGAGGAGGGGAGGAGAAAGGAGGGGGAGGAGGAACGGAGGAGGGGGAGGGAGAAGGAGGAAGGGGAGGAGGGAGAAGGAGGATGGGAGGAGGGAGGAGGAGTATTTGGTAGGATGAGGAGTTGAGGAGGAGGGAGGAGGAGTTTACCCTCCCCTCAGTACCCTTCCCTTCTCCTCCTCAAGAGCTGCGCTCTAGTTCGGCGTTACAGGGAGTTGTAAACGGCTTTCATTTTTTTTAAATCAACGTATTTGCAGCTTTTTAAAAGCCAGAAAAAATGGGTTTCATTTTTTTCTGCTTTCAATAGAGTGTGTGCTCTCCATGACTCAAGACTGAATAAATTTGGTCCTTGTGTCTAACTAGGGATGTCGCGGACCACCCTAGGTTCGAATTCGAAAGGTTTCGATATTTTCGGACCGAACTGAGGTTCGAATTCGAAAGGTTTCGATATTTTCGTACCGACCGAGGTTCGAATTTGAAAAATTCGCAACTTTCGACCACAATGGAGTTTCGAACCCGAAAGTTCGCAGCTTTCACGGTTTCTAAAAGTTCGGGTTCGAATATTTCAAATATCTTTTTTACTTGAGGATCGAGAAATTCGAAGATTTCGAACTTTCCTAACTCGAAATTCAAGAGATTCGAATAATTTGAATTTCTTAAAATCTGAGATTCGAAAAATCGAAAATTTCGAATTTATTTGAATCTGGAGTTCGAAAAGTACGAAGATTTCGAAATTCTTTGGATATAAAATTCGAAAAATTCGAACGCTTCGATTTTTATAGACATAAAGTTCGAAAAATCGAAGATTTCGCATTTCTTTCTGCCTAAAGTTCTAAAAGGTCGAAGGTTTCGATTCACTTTTAAAGCTAAATAAAAAAATAAAAAAAAGCTTTGAAGATTTTGAATTTTTTTTAAGTCAAAAGTTTTCAAAGTTCAAGGTCCGGTTTTCATGTTCCGCCACAGTTTCAGCTTCAAATAACGTTTTCACGCCTCACTGGTTTTCACGAAATCAGGTTTAGAAAAGTTCGGGTGTGATGTTGAGGCTCCGCGAAGTTGGTCAGGCAATTAAATGAAACGACAAGTGTCCCGGATGTGCTGGAATATTTGCCAGTGCAGAGTGACTTGTGACCATAGATCAGTAATTGTGACCGAAAGCCCGAGGGGGGGGGTCTTTAACGTGCATCACGCAGTAGTGATCACGCGAACGCACTGTTTTACGATATTCATCCAGTTCAAAACGGCCAGGGGCGGGCAGGAGGTTGAGGCTCAGAAAACCTTGAAGCGATCTGGCGAACTACCTCCCCACCCCTTGCACGCTGGGAGTAATCCGATCGAACACCGCACGAGTGACGCTGGCATTTAGCAAGTTTAGTTTGTGATTTTTCTGGAGGTTTATTTTCCGGGACGGAGGAAACGCCGAGCAAAAAGCACAGAAGCCGACACAACTCGAGGTCGACGAGCGTTCTACCATACTAGTGGCGTCGGAAAAGGAAAAACGGGAAAGAAGGGGAAAGGGGGGGGGTCCCCCCCTTTCAGAAATTTCGGACTGTTACAGAAAACAATACGGGGAAAGAGGGCTTGGTCGAGCTTATTTTAATCTGAAATTATCTATGCATACGTATAGCTACTGTCGCTCTTCACTGCATAAAAGATCGCGTAAATCGTCGTTGTCGGAAACTCGTTGTCAGAAGCCACTACTTGTCACATGCTTAGTGGTTCGGAAGTTCAAGGTTATGTCCTTTCGACCTAAATAACTGTGCCATTAGTAAAAAAAAACAAGAAAAAAAACATAACACTAATTGCGGGGATAAAAAGCTGGAGAAAAAAATACTTTCAAGAACCCGCCCGAAGTGTTGTATTCTTGCATATTCAGAGGCTCAAAACTTCGAAACAAGTTTCTCCTACCAAAATGCGTCCAGGCTAAAAGAAACACGTCCCAGGAACGTAAAGCAAAAAAAAAATTCAAAATGATTTTTTTTAATGACGCGCTGAACTTGAACAATATTAGAAATCTTCCGCCATGAGTTAATTTATTCCTCAACATGAAAAAACAATAAATACATTATTTTGTATTCTGCAGATGGCAATGATATGTACTGTCTGTGGTGTTAATTTAAATGCGATACCTCGAACAATTTAGACGAAAAAAATTACTAAGTTGAGGGCATAACTGCCCGTAGATACATATTTGGACATTTCTTCGAAACTCATCTTGAGTTACAATAATCACATCTTAAGACGACACTTACCTAGGCTATACATAGATCATTCTTAAAAAGTTTAACATCTCCACCATAAATAGCTTCGGCTATTGTGCGCTTCAATTATGTTACAAACGACAATCGTCAAAAACCCGTCGTCCTTCCTCGCTCCTTCGGGAATTTATTTCTTTAAAACTAAACATGCCAGAACATTGAAATAAACGGCATTGTCTTTCGTAACGAACGCGGCAACGCATGTAAAAATTCGAGAAAAAAATTACGAATGTACCTTACTACTTGAATTCAAATGAAATGAAACCGTCTGCCGGTCTTTCGACGGTCGACGAACTTCGAACATTTACCATAAAAGTTCGAAGTTCGTAAAACTTTTGACTTTTCAGGATTCGAAAGCTCGAAACTTTTCGATTTCTCTAGATTAATAAGTTCGAAAGTTCGAAAATCATTGAATTCCTTAGCGTAGGAAATTCGAAAGTTCGAAAAGCTTTGAACTTTTTAGTGCAAGAAATTCGAAAGGTCGAAATAATCGAATTGTTTTGTCTATGAAGGTCGAAAGTTCGACAAGCATCAAGTTTTGTAGCGTAATAGACTTGAAAGTTCGAAAAGGATCGAATTTTTCAGCGTAATAGGTTCGAAGGTTCGAAAAACATTGCATTTCTGAACGTGAAAAGTTCGAAAAATCGAAAAGCGTCGAATTTCTTAGTTCAACAAATTCGAAAATTCGTCTTCTGTCGAATTTTACGATATAGAAAGTTCGAAAATTCGAAACTTTTTGAACCGCTTGATTCGATCATCAAAACTTCGGCACCCCTAGTCTAAACCTTAGAAAACGGCCCGTGACCACAGAGGAGAGAGTGAGCGTGACTCAAACCGGCCAGTTATCGATCGGTAATTTTCGGGCGGAAAGAAACCGAATTTCGAGCCTCAAATTCTGTCCTGGGTAGTTGGGCTCTCATATGTCATGTACAACTAAAAACCTCGGCGAGCATAAATATCCTGTCAGTGTTCCTTCAAGGACTTGCACACGTATGGCATCCGTGGCCGAATGTTGCGTTCCATTCAAGATTTTCTTACTAACCGAACTTTTTAGGTTAGGCTTAGCTCCACGCTCTCCGATGTTTTTCTTCAAGGAAATGGGGTCCCCCAAGGGGTTGTATTAAGTGTCTCTCTGTTTGCAGTGAAGATAAACAGCCTGGCTCCAGTGACGCCATCGTCTGTCTCCTAGTCATGATATGTAGACGATGTGCAGATTTCCTTTTCTTCCTGCAACCTCTGAAGTTACAAACGCCAACTGCAGATCTCAATAAATAAAATGAGTAAATGGGCCGGTGAAAGTGGGTTTTAATTTTCTCCTGAAAAGAGAGTGCGTGCCCTTTTCACTGCGTCGTGGTCTGTCACTTGCATGGGCGTACCAACCGGGGGGGGGTGCAAGGGCGCTCGCCCCCTTCAGATCTCATAGTGGGGGGGGGGAGCAAAGCTTGTGCTTCCTCCCCCCCCTGAAACAGCCACCACTGGACAGGGCAAACACTGGCCGGTGGCGCCCAAGGGATACCAATGGCACCGCCCCGCGGCCCTGGGGGGGGGGGGCAGGTGTGCACCCCTATTTAAAAACAAGTTGGTACACCACTGGTCACTTGAGCCCAGTTTACAACTCAGTAGTGCTTTTGTACCTGTAAAACAAGAGCACAAATTTTTAGCAGTTGTTTTTGACAACAAATTTACGTCTTTGGCTCACGTCAAGGAACTGAAGCAGAAGTGCTTGCAAGCATCTAATATCCTGAAAGTACTTGCCCACGCGTGTTGAGGGTCTGGTAGGCGCTGTCTCATCCGATTGTACAATGCCCTGATTCGTTCCCGTCTGGACTATGGTGCAGATGTGTACGCATCAGCACGGGAATCTGTCTTGAAAATGTTAGATCCTGTCCTTCATCTTGGCCTTCGACTTGCTACAAGGTACTTAAAACTGTCTGTTTTAGAAATGATTGTATTGCCAATAAAGTAATCAAACACATGGGGGCACCTTTTGTTGGTGATACGCATAAACACAGATTTGTCTTCATTAAGTTTCATTTCCCAGAGATCGCACCAGTTAGAAATTGCATTCAGACTCTCATTCAGCACAACCTGGTCGCTAATAGAGTTAATAGCCTTGAACAGTAAGCAGCCATCTGCAAATATACGAATACTCACGCTCTCGTCAATGCAAGAGGTTAAATCATTAATATAAATTGAGAAAAGTAGCGGACCACGGACGCTTCCTTACGGGACACCAGAATTTACAGAAAGATATCTGAATGATGACCATCTACATCGACGGTTGTAAAATGAATTTCCTCTTATCTAGAAATGTGCAAACAACTTATCGAGATACCGGAATGAGAGACCCTATCAAATGCTTTGCTCAAGTCGAGATAGATTACGTCGACTTGCCGGGGTTTGTCGACTATTCAAGCGAAAGAATGAATAGTAGAAATAAGTCGTGTGGTAGTGGAAAGGGCTTTACAGAAGCCAAGCTGAAAAGGCGAGATGATGTCATGCTTATCTAAGAATTCAGTTATGTAATTAGAAATGATATGTTCTAAGAGCTTACATGATGTGCTGGTGAGCGATAGTGTGGGGGCACTTTTTGCGGCAATGCTCCACAGTGTGAGCAGTGCGGCAAAGTAGTGACTGTTTTATACATTTTGTGGCACTGCAGGCACCTATATGAACAGCGACGGGCACGTTTTCCAGATCTTTTTAGATATCTTCCGTTTCACCCTGCCTTCCTTCTTGGTGATCAACCTCTAGTCCTTTTTCGTCGTGTTTTAGAATTTCTTAAAGTAACCGGTGTAATATTTTAAGTTGAAAAGGGGACCAAGACTACATGATAAGAAAAGGTGGTTTACCGCCCGGTGACCGAAGCAGACGCCCGGAGGCGTAAAGCAGTAGTCCAGCCAAGTCAAGGGTCAGCGAGCATCTGTTCTTTTTCCGGCCAGCCCTAGGCGCGTGCCGTTTGCTCGTGTTTATTGCGTCATACGCTGTACCAGTCGGCGTGAGACCGGTAGTGCCATCTCTTTTAATTCAAAGAATACAACATTCACCCTCCCTTAAAAGAAAAAGAAAACCTGGGAGGGGAGAATTACGTTAGGACACTTAAATATTCAAAAAGAAGAATGCAGTAAACAAAATCGAACAAGTATCACTATCGCATTTCACGGAAACGTCCAGAAGTACTGTGCAAAAAAATATAGTGATACCTGATACTGCACAAAGTCTTAACACTGGCAGAAAATCTTAGTACCTGCAATACACAAAAGTCACACTCCACAGAAAAGAACAATTGTTCACACGATTGTCTTTAGGAGCACAACTTTCTCAAAATATTCCATGTAAATGTAGTAACTCCGACTTCCCCCTTCCATGAAAAATAAATTTGTACTTGTAGGTAAAAGACTATTTTAGGATATTTAAATATGATGGTACATGTTACAACAATTCAAATGTCCAAGACACCTTTGTGAGTGTGGTTGGTAGGTTAGTAGTGTGATAAACATGCAGTGTAGGTTTGCCATGGACATTTGTTGTTGTACCTTGGCCAAGGTTTTCCTATGACAATGAGACTATGTTCAAAACTATGCATGATAATCCAAATAATATTTAAAGCACATCGCTGGACTCGGCCTGCCCACTGTTAACTGACACCGCCATGACGTGGTCCTCGAACTTTGCCGGGACTCTCTTCTTGCGGGGCGGTCGGGCTGGTACCGGTGGTGGCGGTGAAAGTGTAGGCGGAGTGTGGTACTCCGGTTCAGTACTTAATGTTGAGCTGGGCCGAGATCCGAGCGGTGTGCTCGCCCTCGGCGGATGGAAGACTGCGTCGGACGGCTGGGAATGGCCCCAGCAGACTTTGAAGGAATAGAATGACCCTGGACCACAGCAGGTAGGCCAGGATCCACGGCGGACCCAGGTTCTGGACCAGCAGGACCAGGAGACACAACAGGAGGAGGCCCACTAGGCCCTGGCACATGCAGAGGCTGCACAGCGTGCCCGAGGTTTCCCCAGGAACCCAGGCCAGCAGCTGTAAATGACGGATCAGGCTCCACAGGGAAGCCCGGTTCAGGAAGCGAAGCATCTGGTTCCCCAGGAGAACGGAGTACTGGCTGCCCACTGGAACCTTCAGGTGGCGGAGAACCACCGACAGATGCTTGGGTATGATGTTCAGTAACTTCAGGAGCACGGGTAGATGCAGGGACCAAAGGATGTGTATGTATATGCCTATAAGTGGGAACATGCCTTGTATCTTCATCTTCATCGCTATCCCAAGACGGATCAGGAAGGTCCACAGAAACAGGAGGCAGACGAGATGTCTTTGTTAACTTCACAGCATTCCAGCGTCTACCGTCGTCCAGTTGATATGTGGCAGGTCCCAGTTGTGTATGTATCCTATGAGGTTCAGAGTATGTACTATGAAGTTTATTATGATGATTGGGCTTGAAGACACGAACTGTTTGCCCAGGACGAAACTGTGGCGGTCGTACCGCACGTCGATGATCAGAGTAGGACTTCATTTTCTGTTGATATACTTGGACTCTTTCGGGAAGCTGATTTCGTTTGTTGGAGAAGTTATGCGGAACTTCCTTCGTAGGCATACCCTGTAAATCAAGTCTTGAGCGATGAATCCGCCCGTGGAGAAGAAGTGATGGTGCAAACCCAGTTGCAGGATGCACAGTTCAACGATATGCTTCTAGATGATCACGAACAGCATCAGGAAGCGAACGACCTTGTACTACAGCGAGTTGTAGGCAAGACTTCAGGACACGATTAAATCTTTCGACCTGCCCATTACATTGAGGATGATACAGAGCTGTTGTCCTATGTTTAATACCATGTTGACGCAAGAAATCTTGGAACTGACGAGATACAAATTGGACACCATTGTCAGAGACAATCTCACATGGAAGTCCTTCCCGGGAAAAAACGTTCTTCAGGAACATTATAACTGTGGGCCGTGGCTGACGTACGGAAGACGTAGCTTGGACTTCGGGCCACTTAGAGTGGTAATCTATGAGAACAATGAAGAATCGCTGAGACAGTGGCGCACGATCAATCGGGCCAACAATATCGATTCCGAGCTTCTCCCAAGGTTGGCTTGGAAACTTGATGGGCTGTAAAGGAGCTGGTGCCGCCTTGACTGTTTCGTCCGTTGAGTGACACACTGTGCAATTTTCTATCTTCACCTTGATCTGTTTGTTCATTTGAGGCCACCAGTAGTGTTCGCGGATTACACTTGTGGTTCTTGATATTCCTTGGTGGACTTCATGCGCCAGTTCAATTATACAATCACGTAGTTTCACAGGAACAACCATCTTTTCTCCTTTGTATAGGATCCCTTCGTTCAAAGAAAGTTGATCTCGTACCTGATAGTAAGGTCGTAGATCTGCAATTGAGTTACCATCTTGCGGCCAGGATGAAGTAGTGTCACGAATCCCTGATGGCAGGACTGTGTCGTTGGCCGTAGCCTCTTGAAAACCTTGTTTTGACAATGGAGCCATGATGGTAGAAACTACTTCCTTGTCGAACTTCATGCCTTCTTCAGTGTCGGGCACTGGTAATCTTGAAAATGCGCCAGCGACGACATTGGTTGCTCCTTTCTAAAATTCCATCTTGAAATTGTAATTCAACAGTCTTGCCGACCAGCGGGGTGATTCGTAAAGGACGAATTCCGGAAGCCTTGTTTGAAAGTACAGTAACCAACGCTTGATGGTCAGTTCGAATGACGAATGATCTTCCCCATAAGTAAACATGCCACTTCTCACAGGCCCAAAGACATGCGAGTGCTTCCTTTTCGCCAGTTGGATATCTGCGCTCAGTATCAGTCAGTGAGCGAGATGCGAAAGCCACAGGACGAAGTTGATTACCATACTGTTGTTGTAAAGCAGCACCAAGACCGTACTGTGAAGCATCTGTTGCCACGACTATAGGTAATGTCGGGTCAAACATGGACAAAATTGGGGCTTTCTGGATGCAAGCCTTTACATTCTGGAAACTAGCCTCGACTTCCGGAGACCAGTTGAAATGAACACCCTTACGAAGAAGTCTACGCATTGGCTCAACGATGGTGGAGCAATGTGGGATGAACTTACTATAAAATTCGACAAGACCCAAAAACGCTTTCAACTTTACTGGATCTGAAGGAGTTGGAAAATTTAGGACTGTATCTACCTTAGATGAAAGGGGTGCTAACTAACCTTTCATGGAAAGAAGGTGTCCCAAAAATGAAAGTTCTTGAACTTGAAAGACACCTTTACGATTTAATTTCATTCCCGCTTGGGAAATACGACACAACACACGACGGAGGTTCTCATCGTGTTCCTTCAAAGAGGATCCATAGACGATGATATCGTCCAAGTAGAACCGGACACCAGGACAGTCCTTGAGAAGTTTAGACATGATTTGTTGAAATGCTGCGGGTGCAGATGCCAACCCGAAGCAAACTCTCTTAAATCGAAATAAGCCCTCATGCGTGATGAAAGACGTGAGATCCCGACTCACCGGGTCGAGACGAACTTGATGATATGCAGACGCCAGATCCAGTTTTGAGAAGACTGCTGCTCCACGCAAGGAATTCAAAAGTTCATCAATATGAGGAAGCGGAAATGAATCTATGACGACCGCTTTGTTCGGCTCCCTAAGATCAACACACATTCGGATGTTACCATCTGGTTTCTGTACGACGACGATGGGTGACACCCATTCAGAAGCATCAATACGTTCAATGACACCCTGTCGTTCTAGCTCGAAAATCTCTTCAGAGACACGATCCCTTAGAGTCATCGGGAGACGTCGGAGCTTCGATTGTACAGGTGGAACAGTATGTCGCACCTTAACCTTGTGTGTGTGGTTTTTACCAGACCCAATCCAGGACTGAAAAGATGTTCGAATTCTTCAAAACCTGGTGGCAACTTGGATGTATCTCGTGTGGATACATACACAGGAGCATTGCTTGTATTTCTACGATGACTTGTTGGATCTATATATGCAGAACTTGATGGACTCGCCTTCGCAGGATGATGGTGTGGACCTTGAAGTCCTTGACTCTCAGGATGGTGTTGCGGACTTGAATCGTCCAGGACTTTCGGTGTGGTTTCTTCAGAAACCGGAGATGAAGAGTGCAAGATAAAGGACTGTCTACATCCAGAACAGAAGCCAGTCCGGAACTTGCAGCTCGTTGGAAACCAGGAGGGAGGGTGGCTTGATGGGACGACACGGTAGCCGGTCGTTGCTGCGGGTGGGTCGCTGTTCTCATATCAGGTCGTGGTGCTCCTCTCCCTTCAGCTGCGTTGGTATATAAACATTGGTATTTAGCACCATTCAAAACAAGCTTCAAGTCGCGGACAGCATCGATGCCAAGTAGTGAGCGTCCAGTCTTAGTGACGTAAAATTCCAAAGCCGCCCATCGATCTTTAAAGATTACTTGTCCAACAAAGCATCCCAGGACAGAGATCGCATCCTGCAGGTAGGGTACGAGAGTCTTCGGTGGTGTATGTAACTTTATGCTGTTATCCTTGTTGATTTCATTAAATGCCCGTTCCCTCAAGATCGATACAAAGGAACCCGTATCAACAAGGAGGCGGAGAGGAATTCCATTTACCGTGATCTCTGCCATGAAAGCGTCTCGATACACGGTGCCGCTGTCGCCTCGCTCCGTCGTCTCGACAGGAAGCGGGTTGTCCTCCAGGAACGTCACACTTGACAGCTGATCCGGAGCAGGAGGGGGATCCACCAGGCCCACCAGGTTAGACCTGGCTCCTCTGGACTGCCGGTTGGCGAAGGTTCGCCGCGAGTCACGGCCTTGCACCGGGAACGAAGACTGTCGCCGGTCATACACGATGGCAGAGGACGGCGGACGACGGCTCCGACAGACTGCCGCGAAGTGGCCCAACTTCCCGCACAGGAAGCAGGTCGCCTGAGCCGCCGGGCACAGCGCGCGTTCATGATTACGCCGACCGCAGAAGTAGCAGGCGCCGTCGGCGTCTCCCATCCAATCCGTGGAGGAGCAGGATCACGACCTCGCTGCTGCAGAAAGGACCGCGCCGCAAACCGGGGCACGTGACCAGGGACGGCCGGGGCCCAAGACATCCTGGGTCCAGGCTGCGACGGGGTGTATCCATGGTAGGGCCACGGGGGGTAGCCGGGTTGGCCATCTTGAACAGCACGGGTGGAGGAAGACGGCCATGGACCGCCATCTTGAAAGCTCGGCCGATTCGGCGTTCGAATGGGCGCGCGCTCCTGGACGCGCTGGACTTCAGCCGGGGCCGGTGCCCGGGGTTGTTCGTGACGATGAAAGGATTCCGCCTTCTTCGCGGACTGCTCATATTGAAGTGCTAACTGGACAGACCTAGATAGCGTAGGCACCTCACTTCCGGTACATTCTCGAAGAATTCGATCCTGGACGCATTTTGAGCCCAACCCTTCCAGGAAAGCCTCACACAACCGTTCATCTAGGTTGTCCCCGAAAGCACAAAACGAGCCCTGCCGGCGCAGCTGGGCGAGGAACTCGCTAACCGTCTCTCCGGGACGCTGAACCATCTCTCGAAACTTCCTGCGTTCTAGCGAAACACAGCCGGAAAACTCGAAGTGATTACCGACGGCCTCTAGAAATGCTTGGAACGCGTCGGTTCCTTCAGCGACGGGCGTCTCATCGAGTTGAAAGGCATCCACGATGCGCTGCCCTTCTGTACCCAGCAAAGAAAAGAGCATAGGCTTTCTTACGACGAGGTTTGACGGCGTGTAACCCCGACGCGTCAAGGAACGAGAGGAAGGAACGCTTCCAGGCAGGCCAAGCCACGGCTGGCGAACCGGGTACAGCTAAGAACACGGCCGGCGGAGGGAACACTGTCGGCCCGACCGACGCAACTGACGACGTTGCAGTGGAAGAAGGAGATGAAGTCATTTTTTTAAGTGTATGTGAAATTATGTGAAACGCAAAAGTGGAAGTACTGGGCGAGGTTGTGTGCAGACAGACACGCACCCTCAACCCCTAAAGACAAGGAGAACTATACTAAGCCTATACAAGAACATGGTGAAGCGCCGAAACGAAAACCTCGGAACAAAAAGAAAGCTGCATACTGGAATGCTTGCCGGGGCCTACTCCGGCAAAGCAAGCAACCGTGAAAACTAAAGAGCAGTTACGCGCCGGTATTCCAACCACCGAACCAGGACGCGGAGAGCCGCCGACCCCTACACCTGACTCAGCTGGACATCGTGCAAAAACCTCTAAAAAATAATCCCATCCTCGTCGCCATTGTAATATTTTAAGTTGAAAAGGGGACCAAGACTACATGATAAGAAAAGGTGGTTACCGTCAGTGGCGTACCAACTTGTTTTCGGGGGGGGGGCAAGGCTAGCACCCCCCCAGGGCCGAGGGCGGTGCCCTTGGTAACCCTTGGCGCCGCCGGCCATTATTTCGCCCTGCCCAACGGCCGCTGTTTCCAGGGGGGGCAAAACACATGCCTTGCCCCCCACTTTGAGAACTGGGGGGGGGGCAAGCGCCCCCTAGCCCCCCCCCGGTTGGTAGGCCCATGGTTACTGTCCGGTGACCGAAGGAGACGCCCGAAGGCGTAAAGAAGCAGTCCAGCCAAGTCAAGGGTCAGCGAGCATCTGTTCTTTTTCCGGCCAGCCCTAGGCGCGTGCCGTTCGCTCGTATTTATTGCGTCATACGCTCTACCGGTCGGCGTGAGACCGATAGCGCCATCTCTTTTAATTCAAAGAATACAACAACCGGCTCTATACACCGGTTGCAACTTTTATTAATAAACTATGTCCCTCCCATTGTAGATAGTTTAAAGTGTGGCAAATTATGGTCAATTTGATCTTAAAATTACATAAGACACTGATAATTTTTATTTATACCAAGAACTCATGTGCATGTTATACGCGACTCATGTTCACAGTCTTTTTAAATCATCAGCAACTATAGCTCTGTTTTCTCAGTCCTTGTTTCTGCAATAGTTTGTGCACTTGGCGCATTTTGGCACTGGTAGCTTTCGCGCCATAAAACTCAAATCATTCATTCATTGAATTTTACTTTAGCATAACTTGATAAATCGCAAAAGCTACAGCCTCTGTGCGAACCAGCTGAAGCGACAGGGCTAGCACTTGTCTGTTTCCCACTCAAGGAGTGCACTCGGACAGTACATTGTTATGTGTCTTGCCTTGATTGGCTCGATAGGGCTCTAGCTTTTGTTGTTTGCAACAGTTATGCTGGAATGGAATATCCATGGTGTCTCCGCAAACCTCGTGCCAAGACTTGGCAAAAGCAGATTCACGCCACATGCGTCTGTCAGACCAATGCAGGTTCTGTTCACAGTCATGTTGAAAGTCAAGATATTTTGCCATGTGCCGCTAGATATTCTAGCACAGATTAATTAGCTATCTTTTTAAATATTGATTTGTGTTCAAACCCTGCAATACAAATATCGTAGAGCATGTCGAGAAGCATCCCATTATATCGTTTCCATCAAGGTAGCCCTGCGTGTCAAATTTTTTCAAGCACAAAAAAGCGCGCAAGACAAACAAAAAAAATTCTATATGATTACTTATTAGTGAACTACACGTCAGTGCCGCTAGTCACATTGCATTTTTTTTAAATCTTGCTCGCGTTTTTAAAGCTTTAAAAATTAGACACACGCAGGCTGCCTTCATGGAAACAACACGATGGGATGTCCCTCAACACACTCTGCGATTCATGTTTTGAGGGAATTGGCGCACAAATTTTGGTTCATTACGCAATAAAAATGCCGAAAAACAGGGAAAGAGTGAAAATTACGCGTTTGTTTTTTGTATATGGTATTTAACAAAGTGTTTATCTAATCAATTTTCAGTTGCGAGTGCGAATTGTGTTGTCGTCAATACTTACTCTGTCTCTGTTTTTTTTTGCGTTTTTATACGCATCTTTATTCTTTTTCCTCATCCTGATAAGCGATATCACTCTCGTTATGTAAAGGTGGCTTCTGCGCCCTTGTGCTGTGACTCTAAAGCCGGGGTCACACTGCTCATAGACCTTTCCCATGTTTACAAAATCTGAATCCAGCGTGCGATCTTCACAGCCCACCAGGTGCATGTTCGTCGCTTCGTAAAACGAGCAAAGCACGCGTCATACGGACGAACACTCAAAATGACCCCGACCACACGCTCTTTTTTGGAAAGGTCTATGCATCATACAAAAAACAGTCTGCATACAGATTCGAACCCGAGTCACCGCGAGATCCCTGTTTCGAATGCCGCACAACAATGAGTTCAAGGAGGAAACTTGGCACAGGGCATTCGAACCACGGATGTTGCGGTGATTCATGCTTTGCAGACTGTCTTTTGTATGATATATGCAGTGGAGAAGCCCCAGACCTTTTCATCTCAGTAGTTACCCAACTGGCGGACAGAAGGCGCTGGCACACCCGCCGCCATTGGGTGGCTTCAGTTTAATTGGTTTCGGTTTCAGCGGCACGCGCGGCGGTGTTAGTGTTTTACGTTATTTTAATTTGGGGTTTTGTTTCAAATCTGTTTTTTGTAGCGCACAACTAATACAACAGGGGTACTGAGTCACTTGAGAACTATGAAGTCCTTTCTAGTCATAATTGCAGACTTTTACGAAGACTTGAACGACGCATCTGGTCATACTTGTCATTAATTTTTGCCAGCTTCGGCGTAGAAACATTCGAACTGACGCACACGGAGGATTCCATCGTCTATTGCCGTGCCCGCCCACTCTTGTTTCCAGGAGAATAAACTAATACAGAATTAAAAAAAAAAAAGCAGATCGGCAACCTGACTAGCAACGTGCTGAATCGCGAAAAACGCCTGAAGTCGCTGCTCACTGTTTGATTTTCGCGGACACCAGACCTGCGTGAACTTCAGCAACTAGAAAAGTCTCCTATCGTAACGTAGATAATCTCAATAAAAAATTATTATAATCTCAGGCCGTTTTTTTTTTTTATTGGGTATTCGAGGAATGTTTTGACAGTCCTTCGTAGGCAGGATGGGAAATTATTTGAACTATCGGCCCTGCAAATGTACTTTTTAGCAACGTTTCAAAATGTTCGCTTCAGGAAATAGACCAGTTGCCTTACAAACTTTTGCTTACGACGTTTTCGGGATAATCGAGAGTTTGAGGGAACCGTTTTCTCAAGTCCGATAGCGGCACAGTGGGCCCTCCGGCACACGCACTGCGCATGTGCGAGTCTTGTGCTCTAGCGCATGCGCAGTTCGTACCGGAAGGCCCATCGTATACCGTAGCGGATGTGCAAAGGCTGTTCCCTTAAACTCTCTATTGAAGCTCGTCAGGAGAAGTAACCTTCGTGCAGGCTGAAGTCGAATGCTCGAGGCACCACCGATCATGAACCCGTGTTGGACAAATTTCCTTTTTTTTTTTTTTGATCAGACGCACTTTGTACATTTAGGCATCAACAAAGCTACACTCGGGTGGCTTTTTTTTTCGGCATGTCACATATTGCGGGTCATACGCACTCTCAAACTACCTGCAACTGTATTCTCACTGCGGGTAGTCTCGACATTTCTGCTCAAATAGTCGAAATAAATTAATTCAATGGTACATCGTTCAAGCACTCGAATGACAGACATGGGACCGACTACACACAGTGCACAGTTTCTTTAAATTGAAAAATAAACGGATCAATTAGTATAGTGTTTATATTGCAAAAAAAAAACTATTATGACCGTCTAACATATTTTGGTGTAATACCACGAATAAACATATCAGCTCATGTTGACGTTACCAGTATTCCTAAGATCAGATAAAATGCGAGTGAAAAATTCGTCACCTATCTACGGGAGTTCTCCCATATAATCAAAAGCTACTGTTTTCGATTTTTATGGAAGGCGAAGCACGATGCTTTCAGGAAACACACATAGTTGCTCCTTTGGCACTCTATTTTTGTCAAGATATCCTACCATGCCCGATAATAAATATGCATTGTGCTACTTATTTCGAATTTTCCGCCACTATATCACTGAGCAGGCTTGAGTTTTTATAAGTGATTGGGTCCTCAACCCTCGGGCTGACGAGTCACCTACATAATCAATGTGGGTCGGTGCGAACGCTTGCCTCCCTCCCCATCCCCCGCGCACGCATCCTGTGCGCCAGTGTTGCGGAGTTGCCACTCCGGAGTTGGAATGATTCCGGAATCATTCCGCATTTTCGCGACCCTGGAATGGAATGGGAATGGAATGGCGGCAACGTTGAGGGGAATGGAATGGGAATGGAATTAGATGCCTTTTTGCCCGGAATGGAGTGGGAATGGAATGGGCCCAGTTCTTTATATTTTTTATATTTATTTATTATTATTTATTTATTTTACTTATTTATTTATTTATTTTTTTTTGTTTGGGGGGGGGGGGGGTTACGTTTAGCTATACCGAGCCAGTCAGCGAGTCGGTTGTTCAGAAATAAAATGAAAACAAAAAACAACGCGTCAAAGCAAAGAGCAGAGGGGGAGAAGAGGGGGCGGGGGTTGGCGGTGGCGCCTTTCACGGACGCGCTGGCGACGGGCTTCACTGGTGTTACACGAGAACGGAACAAGAAACCAAGCACCAAGCAAAAGAAACGAAGGGTGCGGCATAGAAAGAAACCGCCATGCACGGCTCCTCATCGTCCTTCTTGTCTTGCTTTTTTTCTTTTTTTCTTCTTTCGACGGCATGGAGAAAGCACGCGCGCGCAAAGACTGAGATCTGGGAGCGGGGGCGACTCATAACTCGCAGAGCTCCGATAAAGCCTGGTTCAGACAGTTGCGTTTAACTGCGTTTGACTGCGTTGCGGCGGCGAGAAACCAGGACATCCCTGCTGCTTATATCGCGTGCCAAGATGATTCCTTGAATTGGATTCCACGCTTCATACGAAGCACAGATGTGCCGGTGACTCGCTTTCGGTTCTCGCCGCAACGCAGTCAAACGCACTCAAACGCAAGTGTCTGGAACCGGCCTTAACTCGCTGACTCGCGCGCCGCCGAAAGATGATCAGTTTATAGAGAGTTTTAGCAGATCGTTCCGATACCTCCGATACCCCCGATAACGATACTATATATGTAAGCACAAAGGCGGAGGCAGAGTATCGGGGTATCGTTATCGGAGTCATCGGAACGATCTACTAAAACTCTCTATTGTTTTCTTATAGTTCGAGGAGCGTTGTTAAGCAGGTGGCCAACCCTGCTGCCGTCCACGTTCATTCGCGCGCACTCCTCTGAAGTGCGAAATCTGGGTTTACTTCGGCATTAAAACAAAGCGAGATTCACTTCTCCCTTCTCCTCTTGCGCTTTGCTCCGACGCTTGTTTTTTATACTGCATTTTTACTTGTAAGTCCGCCTTTTACTTGGTCTTAGTTCCGATCAGTGGCGTCACGAGGGCCAGCGGCACCCGGGGCGGCAGCTCGCCGCGACACCCCCCCCCCTGCTCGTTCTCGCGTGGCCCACCGCGAGCTACCCCCCCCCCCGCTCTCGCGCCGCCCGCCGCGACTCCCCCCCCCCCGCTCTCGTGGCCCGCCGTGACACCCCCCCCCCCGAGCGCTGCACCCGGGGCGGTCCGCCCCCCGCCCCCCGCCCCCCCCCCTTGTGACTCCACTGGTTCCGATGCTTGTTTTCTGTCTTATATTGTTTTACATTCAGGTGGGTCAGGGTTACAAGCAAGCTAGCGGATTCCCGTTCATTTCCTTTGACTTCATTCAGTCTCTGCCTACTGTGTTTCACCTTGCGATAGACCGCTGTGGACGCTACCAGTCATCCCAGGCAATCCAGCACCGTGAGCTTAGTAAAATCAGTGATTTTTGAGGCATTTGGCATTTTTTTGCAATTGTCTATGCGTTTGATAATGTCAGCTTTCAGCTGCTTATGCCGGCAACACAACAAGGTTGGGCAGTATCGTATTTCAGCAATACATTTCTGTATCTGTACTTTCTGTATCGCAATACATTTGTTCACCAGTATCTGTATTCCTGTATCAAATACACGTGGAATGTTTCTTTTTATCGCGATACAATCAGGATGAAATGTATTTCGTTACATTTCTTGAGAAGTACCCCCCCCCCCCGAAAAACAAAATACAAATCCGAATGCCGTTTTTTTTTTTTTTGAGGGCATTAGGGTCAAGGAGATATTGGTGCATTGTTACTATGCTGGGCAAGGTTCCTTCCGATTTTACAAATTATTTTTCTCTTCTGAGAAATATTGCGTAGTCGGGACTCGAAACAGGTAGCGTACCAGGAGTTGAGTCGGAGCATCTTCTACCGCAGGTCCCTAGGTTGGTATTTCATGAGTCATTGTTTACTGGCATTCAATGCCCGCGTCTAGTTAGTTAGAGCCTTGAGAAATAGGAAATCAAAGGAAGTGTTGCTTGGCCTGTGGCCGAGTAGCTGAGTCACAGTCCGCTGCAACACGAGCCTGGCGGTGGTTGACTTGAAATAGTATAGGATGACTGAAGCAGTGAAATTCAACACATATCCGAATGCGTCTGGGCTGTTGCGAAAGGCCCCAGGAGACGACCTTGCTCCTCCAAACCGACCGGCCGGGTGAACGCCCTGGAGCATCGTCGCCAGGTGGCTATGGTCAGCTGCGCCCGGAGACAAACCGAGAGGCGCCCTGGAGTCGCCAACGCACTTGGATTACGGGGACGACGTGACCTTCTCCGAAGGATCATCGAATTGACCCACGCCAGTGTCGCCTGGCCGACTTTGCCGTCGGGTTCCTCTCCATGCTTCTGCTGTCTGACCTCGACGCGCGACGACCCGACAGCCTTGGAGACGTCCTCGACAGGGAAGGGGCTTTACTCAGTTTCCCCAGCTTAGATCGCCCCTGTGATTATCCCTAACCCACGGAAGCCTGGACGCCTGCAATTATGAATGTCTTCCGCCAACCTCGAGTTCGATGGCACCATTGTCCACCGAGATGGACCGGCGACACCGCGGCCAAGGATGTCTGGCCCTTCCGTGTGTGTGCCGCGTGTGGCAGTGTGTGAGAAGGGGAGGGCATACCTGAATGCTAGGGACTGGCCCCACAGCCTTGGTGAAGGCCTGAACCCTGGGGATTCCCTACTAGGGATCTGGGGACATCTGACATTATAAAAGGAGCAGCAGGCGGCTGCTACTTTGTGTTCTCTAGTATTCACCCGTTGATGATGTAACCTGTCTATATGTACATATAAAGAGTTAGTTAAGAGACACCCCTCCTGCTCCCTGGTCCTTCCCGAGTCCGGCTACAACATGAGTTCCTGCCCTGGCTCGGCTCGCTGCCGCACACCAAGCTCCCGGACAACCGCTCGGTCCCAACAGGGCCTGTAATATTGCACTGCTCAAGGGTACGTCAACAGTCGACGTGAACGTGAACCGCTGCTCTGGTGATCCGATAACCAGGAAGGAGGCCAGACTCGGCCTTGCTGTGCCGACCCAGACTTCGTACACCTGCAACTCGTCTCGAGCGCGCTGTTTTTCGGAGAGCTCGCACCTGTGCTGGCAATATCAGGTCGCAATCCACGAGGTCTCTGTTTGGATGATGCTAGGCGAAACTTGAGGACTGTCATTCATGCATTGGAGGCGGAGGGGCGGCACGATCGAAGAACCCTCACAACAGGGATGCCACCGTATCGATTTTTCAACCGTAACAAAAGATAAGACATATGCTCCAGGATGCTTCAGGTGGTCCACCTATTCTCGAAAATTCCAAATGCAACTGCCTACATGATCTTCAACGAGGTCACCTACAACGAAAGTACGTATTGTCCTTTCATACAGCAGCGTGGGAAAAGTTTCATGTTCAAGGCAGCACCTACAGATACAAGAATACTAGTTCATTCCACCTTGACGTCATGTGATCAGTGTTGACAGGGGCGCCCTTATTGGACACGGGAGTGGTGATGTTATGATAGAATACATTCAGAGGTCGAAGTCTTTTCGCATCACTCGTCACACAGACAGGATGCCAGTGAAGAGACCGCGGTCAATCCTTGATGGAACGGTTTTTGAACCCATTGAAGACTCCTCTCCGTCCGGAACCACTACCTTCAAGGCGAAGTGCCAAGCCTGCGGGATAGTAATTTTGGGATATAAAACTTCCACTTCATACTTAAAGCCTCATCTCAGTTGGCGTCTCAAAGAAATTTGAAAAATGTATTGCATTATCAGTATTTGTATTTCTGCCCTCCCTAAAATGAAATGTATTCATGTATTTGTATTTCCAAAGACTTTTTGCCTCTTTTTAAAATGTATTTCCAATACACATCGCGATGAATTTTTACAGATATATTTGAGTACCAGTATTTTAGCTACTATTTTTACCTGTCCCAGTATTTGTAGTTCCAAATACATTTTTGAGTATTTCTGCCCAACCCTGCAACACATTGCAGCTGTCAAGTGCCTTTTTTTACATTTAGGAATTACAGGAATGGAATGGAACGATTCAGTCATTCCAGGAGTGGGAATGGGCCCAGTGTACCCATTCCTAGGATTTTAAAGGAATCGAATTATCGCAAACTCTGCCCATTCCGGAACACTGCTGTGCGCCGACACTGAAAATAGTCAAAACCTGTTATACAATTACATGCAAAGCACAGGCCGGCATTTTACAAGGTAAGACGTGAAACACTGTGAAGTACGCGACTAAACCCACGAATACAACGCCCTCGCCAAGGCGCTGAGTGGAGAGAGCGAAAACGAGTTGAAACCACCTCATGGCAGCCGCGTCAGGTGACTCCAAGATGGCAGCGCCCATGCGACCGAGGGTGAAAAGGTCTAGAAGTGCGCCCACGGTCGTATACCTAGCTGATGCTTTCTCGGCTCTTTCAAATTTCCAGGAGTTCGAAGAAGGGCAGTGAGGTAGACGCTCGGCGCATTTTTGCCTGTCAGTGACTCTGTAGAACGAGCCTCAAGCGTGACAAATCTGCGGGGGGAAAATTAATTACATTTTTACAAATACTGGGGCACAAAAGTAATTAAATTACGAGTACGATTACTTTTTGTCAGAAGTAATTAATTATAATTACAAATTGCCCACAAAAGTAACTAAATCGCTGTAATTCGATCCCTTCACCACTGAGTTACTACCCTCCACCCAAGACTGAAGAGTTAGGACTCACTCCGAAGTGCGCGTGAGCAGACACCAGATCCTCGTGAGCTGAGATGTCTGCGCATGCGCAATACAAACAGCAGCGTCACCGCGGTGCCGTGCCGTCAGATATGGCCGGTTTCATTTGGATTCAGACAACGAGGTGCAGTCGTATTTTTTATTTTGTTTCAAATTTTTATATTTCGTGGCGCATGTTCCAAGAAGAACAATCCTTTTTATTTGAATGTCCTGACATGTTTAGTTTCTGAAAAAAAAATATCAAAGAAGCGGGAAAGAACGACGAGGTTTTTACGATTTGTGTGGCCATTTTGAATCACTCTCAATCTCAAAGTATTCACAAGAGAGCGTCTATATTTTTTTTATTGTGATATATATGCAAAGATGTAAAACGACAGTATAACTACTATTTATTATTCGTCACTTCAATTTTTGTAAAAATCCCCAAACATGCCTCCGCGAACAACTGTGACTTAAACTGCGGATTTTTTTTTTTTTAGTTGACTATGTTTATTTTTGTTTCTAATATAATACCACGTGTAGAACCTTTCATTAACCTTCCAAATTAAGCAAAGTTTGAGTCTTTATCATGTTCGAGTACTGAGAAATATATTATGAAACAGAGAAGGTTTTCAGTTTTTGTTAAATTTCAGCACGCTGTATAAAAAAAAAAAAACATTTTCTTTTTTTTGCGTCGCGTTTTTTTTTACATTTTTCTTTTTAGCCAGAATACATTCCGTTAGAGGTATATGCACTGGTTTTGAGTTTTAAGCCTCTAAATATGCTAAAAAAGAGCAAATGCCGATGGTGGGTTTATTGGTTAAATTGACGATTGTCGTGTGTGGCGTTTTTGGAATCACTCTCAATCTCAAAGTATTCAAAATAGAGCTTCAAATTTTTTAAATTGTGGTATACATGTAAGTAGGTAAATCTAAATTTCAACTACTATTTATTATTCATCGCTCCAATCTTTGTAAAAATCCCCAAACATGCCTCCGCGAACAACTGTGACCTAAACTGCGTTTTTTTTTTAGTCGACTCTGTTTAGTATTGTTTTTAAAATAATAGCACGTGTAGAACCTTTCATTGCCTTACAAATTAGGCAAAGTTTGTGTCTTTATAATGTACGAGTACTGAGAAATATATTATGAAACAGAAAAGGTTTTCACTTCTTGTACAAATTCAAAACGCTGTACAAAAAAAAATTTATTTTTTGCGTCGCGTTTTTTTCACATTTTTTTAGCCAACATACATTCCGTTAGAAGTATATGCACTAATATTGAAATTTTAAGCCCCTAAATATGCTAAAAAAGAACAAATGCCGATGGTGGGTTTATGCATGGGTTATAGCTGTATATTTTATTCTTTATTATAAAATCTAAGGGACGTTTAATAAATAATCATATAAAAGACATTGATGTCTTTAGGCGTATAATAACAAGTTTGCAATTCCAAACGTCTAAACACTATAATATCGCAACTGCCGAAAGCGGGTTTTCAGACAATTTCCGCCGGTGCCATGATTGGAGGGGCCTCAAGCCCAAACCCTATGCGCTACATAATCTATGCTGTGCTAGAAATGTCAAAGTATAATATTGTAAAACATTAGAGTAAAATACGCTTCCTATTGGAAGCCTAGATTTTTAAACGCGAAATTTTACATTTTTAATGCGAAATTCATGTTGATAACACAACAGAATAATTTTTATTTATTTTTGCCACTCTTTATTTTTTACGTTTTTATTTTACTCTGCAAACAGCTGGTCGGTTTAAAAAAAATAAAAAATGTTTTTTATACAGCTGCTGAAATTGAACAAAAAGTTAAAACCTTTGTTTCATAATTTATTTATCAGTACTCGTACATGATCAAGACGCAAACCTTGCATAATGTGGAAGGCAATGAAAGGTCCTACACGTAATATTATTTTAAAAACAATACTAAACATAATCGGCTCAAAAGAAATAAAAAATCCGCAGTTTAGGTCACAGTTGTTCGCGGAGGCATGTTTGGGCATTTTTACAAAGATTGGATCGACGAATAATAAATAGTAGTTGGAATGTCGTTTTACCGACTTGCATATATAGAACAATAAAAAAAATAGAAGTTCTCTTTTGAATACCTTGAGATTGAGAGTGGTTCAAAACGCCACACACGTGGGACAATAGTCAATTTAACCCATAAAACCACCATCCTTCTTTTTTAGCATATTCAGAGGCTTAAAACTCAAAACCAGCGCATATACCTCTAACGGAATGTATTCTAGCTAAAAGAAAAATGTAAAGAAAACGCGTAACGAAAAAAAAAATTAAAGACGTTTTTCTTCTTTATACAGCGTGCTGAAATTGAACGAAAAGTGAAAACCTTTTCTGTTTCATAATTTATTTCTCAGTACTCGTACATGATGAAAACACAAACTTTGCATAATTTGGAAGGCGATGAAAGGTTCTACACGTGGTATTATTTTAAAATCGATACTAAACATAGTCGACTAAAAAAAAAAACGCAGTTTAGGTTACCGTTGTTCGCGGGGAGCGATGGGGAATTTTACAAAAATTGGAGTGACGAATAATAAATAGTAGTTATAATGTCGGTTTACCTACTTGCATGTGTATCACCAAAAAAAAAAATATAGACGCTCTCTTTTGAATACTTTGAGATTGACGAGTGATTCAAAAACGCCGCACACGACAATCGTCAAAACCTCGTCGTTCTTTCTCGCTTCTTTTGAGATTTTTTCTTTTTCTCAGAAACTAAACATGTCAGGACATTAAAATAAAAAAGAATTGTTCTTCTTGGAATATGCCGTACTTAACATAAAAATTCGAAGGAAAATAAAACATATGACTGCACCTCGTTGCCTGAATCCAAATGAAACCGCCCATATATAGTTGGGTTGGCGTATGGAATTACCCTTCACAGTTACATTTAGTCAAACGTCACTAATTAGAATCGTACATCACTCAAAACATAATAAAAAATAGGAGTAAATCGATTGCTTTAAAGAAATTACTACCCAAGTACGCCCTGCCGAAGATCCATTCGCGGCGCCGATTTTGAAAGTGTCTGCTGCTTACGGCTTAGCGTGCAACGCAAACAAAGTCAACACGCTTCCCCTGGCGACTGAAGAGGCATGCCCAAATTTAACAAATTTCGGGGAGGGGGAGAGAGAACATTTGGCTAGAGCTGAGCACGGTCTCTGCTCACCCGCTAAAAAGGGAAAGGTCAAAAAATCAAATCCAGTCCAATCGCCCTTCTAGAAACGCACCTCAAAACAGTCAGGGTGCGTGAGCACACACGGCCATCATTATTCAAATATATGGCAACTGCGATACAGGAACTTCGACCTACATTCGCATCACAAAAAACAAACATACACACAAAACAATGAAATCGTACAATTTTTAGGTTCTCTGTATCGCGCCTTGCTGGCGAGGCGCTTTGAACGTAAAAAGAGTGCTTCTCCGCTTGGCTCCCCTGCCGTGCAGAGAAGCCGCGACTTCTGCCCCGCTGCGCTCTCGGCACGACGCTCCAAAGGTTTCCCGCCAAACAGGATTTGCCGCCAAGAGGTCAAAGTCGAGCCAAACGGGAGCTTTTGTGTTGGGCTGCGTGCACGCTTACTTTGAACCGTGCCACGCGTCTTGCGAGCGCACAAACTGCTCGCGAAGGAAGCCTGAAGATTTCCTTTTTATTCTCATCTGGCATTCTTTTTTCGCTTCGGCGTCCGTCTCCGCATAGGTCGTCCATCCGTCGATCCTTCGAGTTCCTCCCGCGCTTCAAGGGCCCAATCGCAGGGTGCCGGTGGGAGGGGGTGCTCGTAAAATGTCAGCCCCGTGAACTTTCCATCCCCGAAAAGCACCCAAAAATCGTGAGGCCAGCAGCGGCGAGCTGCTCGATCCGCCAGCTCCGCGATCCGGATCGACGTCATCGGTGACGTCACGGATGACGCCCGCGCGCCTGCGACGCCATCTGTAAACGGGAGGAGCTGCTCCTCTGGCGCTCTCCTGCCCCTGCGCCGCCAGCGTCCCTCCGAGACATCGTCGACTACGTGTGACCGTGGTCGTCGCTGGCGGATAACCCCGACGACGATGCGGCGGGAGCCCGGTGAACATGGGAGGAGGCCGTGCCCGTGTGGCCCAGCAGCGACAGCCGCCGCAGCAGCAGCGGGCCTGAGCCGCGCCGCAACATGTTGCTCAAGGAATATCGGATCCCCCTGCCGCTGTCCGTCGACGAATACAGGGTGGCCCAGCTCTACATGATCGCCGTGAGTGGACCCCGCGCCTCTCCGAGGCCGCCGCGGCGGCACCTCGCCGCCCCGCTACTCGCGTCCGAACGACTGCGGGGAGATGGAAGAGTGGCGCGCCGAGATCACCGAGATCGCGCCTTGGGTCCGTCTAGACTGGGCAGGGTCCGGGTCCTTCGGTGTGGGTACCGGGCTGTCCCTGCGTGCGCCGGAGCGGAGCTGTCAGACGCGGGCACCTGTGCCATTGGCACGGGAAGGGAGGTCTCCGCCCTGCGCGCACATTCGCGCGCTGCTCCGGCCGATGGAGCGTGGCCCTCCCTCTACCTTCGCGTACCTTCACGCTCGTTGACCGCGCGCGCGGCTCGCCACAGACCCTTTTTCGACGCCGCAGGTACGCGCGGAGGAAGCGATATCGCGATATCTCTCGCGGTCGTCGTAAGATTGCACGCCAGGCAAATGGCCCTGGCAGTATGTAATAGGCCGCCTTCTTATTGTGCGCCGATAGGAATTCCCGGAAATGCGAGCTCTCCTTGAGGTTTCGGTAACCATCACTCCTTTGCGTCGCGGTGCATCGAGGCCTCTAGGGATAAAGCAGATAAAGCTGCTCGCACTGAGATGCGCTAAAAAAAAATCTGGTTTGCGGCGTGAGAGGGAACATCCCGGATTCTGGGATGCCGCTCCCCCTGCCGCTCCCTCGTAAACAACGTCTCGCTGATGCTGCCCAGTTGGCCGTCGTGTTTGTTTGCGGGAATCCTGCGGCCTGGTTGAAAGCCGTCTCTTTTTTTGCGAGCCTGTTGGACCACCACGCCGTTTATAGCTCACAGGCAGCGCGGGATAGCCTGTCCCATAAAGCCAGGGCTTCCGAATTCGGTTCCCCCAGTCGTGTTTTTGCTGGCACTTATCCGCCAGGAGCAGTGCTGTCAGTGAGTGAGAGATGCCGTATTTTTCTTAAACAAACTGCTCAGCAGAAGAGCGGATGCCTACGCAGCAGAGGATGCTGCCTTTCAACTTGCTAAGTTGTCAGAGGACCATATTTAGGGTATTTGATTGCGATAAGCTCGGGTACTCTTAATCGTGGCTTGCCTTGCCTGCAGCTTTAACCAATGTTTGTACAACATAATTATTCTCTCGTCTTTGTAATGTCAGTTCCCATATTATAAACCTCTTGTAACTCCTGAGAGCTTGTGTGAAGTGCTGAAGAAGGCACAGCCTGGATTGTGGGTACTCCTGAACAGGGGTGATGTCAAACCCAGTTAAAATAGAGCGGTGCTTTAGTCGTCCTTATGTTTTGCAGTACAAAAGATGTAACAGATTTCTCCGTGTTGGCAGCTTCTCCCAAATATAAGATTCACTAAGCATCAGCGAAACTCAACGAAATGAGGGTATGCAGAAAGGGGGCAAACCCTTCTTGTCCATCCTTCTTTCGGTGAATTCCCTGAACTTGCGTACAAGAAAGCCAAAATGCTGCATAGATTGCTGCCTTTTTGAGTCTACAAAAACTTCAAAGCTCCCCCTTTAGCAGATGTAGGACTCTGCTGTGATCATGTTCACTGAGAGTTTTGATCTCTGTGAACATTTTAATAAAAGATTACCTTACCTGCTTCCTTCAAACCCTTCTGCCGGGATCTGGTGCTGTGGCTACTAGCTATGGCGAGATCTTTAAAACGTTATTACAGTCCAAGCTCGTTATTACAGACCTGCATTTCGATCAAGATTTCGGTCTGTTGTAAAGGGAGATATCTTGTATGCAGATATGAAGTTGAGTCAATGGTATATATGTGGAGGAAATCAACCGAACTTCACAAATCAGTATGTTATACCCAAATGTGTGTTATAACCAGGTCCATTGTAATGAGCTTAGACTGTGTTGAACTCTGTCAGCAACTCTAATCACTGCTTGACTCCGCAAAGTACCGTTTGAGTAGAGCTTAATTGTAATCTCCGAGATTGTACTTCAAGTCGCCGGCTTACTGTCTCTTTGCTTCTGCTTAGCATCTAATGTCACAGCCCCACAGCCCTGGATCTTCAAAATGGGAAATGTGAGACACAAGATGATTTTGCTTTTACTCAACTTCATTTTAGAATAAAAAATAATTATTTGTCAGCATTCGTCCTCGCAATGGTTTGACATGTATCAAGAAAGAAAATATATATTATTGAAAATGTTCAGACAAATGGCAAAGCTTTCCTTTAACCAGAGTGTGGTATTTGGAAGGATTCCCATCGGACGCAGATTTGATGGGTTACACAAAGTTTGAAAGGTCTCTGTCGCAGATATTTAGCTACAAGGTGGGCCAATCTTTTGAGGTCAGGCATTCATTCTAAATTTTACGGCAAGTTGGGCTTTCTGCAGGGCAGAGATGGTAGTTCAGAGTTATACAACATTTTTGTTTGTTTTGTAAACCGCTTTAAATATTTTGTCTATTTCGGCAATTTCCTTGTAAATGGCATCAAGGCTACATTCAGTCAGTGTTTGACTACTTTTCTTAGGTTTTGGATTGCACGCGATTTAATTTTGTTTGACTACTATACAGTATGATCTAATGAGGTCATCAAAAGATACGGCGTTAGACCGGCTATTCTCCTCGGATGTCACTGCCGAGAAGTAGAACCAACTCTGTCCAACATTCTTTTGCGCTCGTTAACGCACTCGTAATGATGATAAAATGTCAATCACTCCATCTGGGTTTATACCAGTACTCGTAGCAATATACAGACTGACTTCAACAAGGAACTAAACAACTAAATGCATTGTTGCCGTGATTTCACCACGCACACTTGATAGTATGAGGGAGGTTGTTTCCTGTCAACTTCATGATAAAGGAGTTCAACTGTAATTAACTTTCTTGCATGCTTGCAACGATTGTCTTAGTCACAGTACAAGATGCGAGCCTTTTTCCAGGGGTAATTGGAAGTCAAAAGATAGTTGAAGCAAAATCCTGCCAACACTTGAGGCTAGCTTGAGCCAACCTACATTAATTTTCAACAATTGAAAGTTTGTTTCTTTGAGGGTTACAGAAATTTCTGGATAATTTGGAGGGCCCAGTTCAACGTTGAATTTTCAGCAACACCTGGGAGTTTATTTATTTATTTAAATATTCTTAGGCCAATGGCACTGAGCAGGCACGTAGCCAGGATTTTGTTTCGGGGGGGGGGGGGGGCCTGCCCATGACAAAATGCTGTATGAGGGGGAGGGGGAGAGGAGGCCCCAGCAAAATGGAAGATTTCGGGGGGGGGGGGGGGGGGCCGGGCCCCATGGGCTTCCCCCTGGATACGTGCCTGGCACTGAGGGTATTGAAATTTCTGGATAATGTGGAGGGACTAAGTCAATGTTAAATTTTCAACACCACCTGGGAGTTCATATAGTTATTTATTTAATTAATTTAAATATCCTTAGGCCAATGGCACTGAGGGTATTGAAATTTCTGGATAATGGGGAGGGACCAAGTTAATGTTGAATTTTCAACACTACCTGAGAGTTTATTTATTTATTTATTTATTTATTTAAATATCCTTAGACCAATAGCACTGAGGTTATTGAAGTTTATGAATAATGAGGAAATGTCTATTTTTCCATAGGTTTTTCAGAGCTAGCTTGGCTTATTTCATTGTTTTGAAAACAATAAAGACTATCTTACTTGCCCTTTTCAAAACAAAACTTTTGGAATTGTGCTAATATCAGAAAACATAGAGAGAGAAAGCGCCGGCTACCAGAGATATAATGTAAGCCAGTTCGACCTCTCTACAGAAAACTCGACATAGGCCTACAGATTGTTGTCCAGGAAAGAGCAACAGCATCACCAGAAAGCCACATTCTGTAGTTGCAGTAATCTTTTGTATTGCAGGGGGCAATACATAGAGCCTTATGAACTCGCAACTTAATCATACATGGTAACTGCATCACAGAGTTTGTTATCTGTGAGGCAGGTGGTGGGTGGCAAACGTATAGTAATCTTAATGATGTCAAACAGTATTGGCTGGAGCATGCAACAGTAGGCACG
>JAZHYW010041631.1:0-20407 GCA_037355805.1 Ixodes ricinus
GACTTGTATGTTCAAAAGGACTTGTACTTGTGTGACTTGCATATTCAGGAATACTGATACTTTTAAGACTTGTTGGATTTTTATATACATAACTAGATGGACTCGCCTTCGCAGGATGATGGTGTGGACCTTGAAGTCCTTGACTCTCAGGATGGTGTTGCGAACTTGAATCGTCCAGGACCTACGGTGTGGTTTCTTCCGAAACCGAAGATGAAGGTGAAGATGAAGGACTGTTTACATCCACCGCTGAAGCCAGTCCGGAACTCACAGATCGTTGGAACCCAGAAGATGAAGGACTGTTGATATCCGGAACTGAAGCCAGTCCGGAACTTGCAGCCTCGTTGGAAACCAGGAGATGAAGGACTGTTGATATCTGGAACTAAAGCCAGGCCGGAACTAGCAGCTCGTTGGAAACCAGGAGGGAGCGTGGCTTGACGGGACGACATGGTGGCCGGTCGTTGCTGCGGGTGGGTCGCTGATCTCACATCAGGTCGTGGTGCTCCTCACCCGTCTCGATGCACGGTGCAGCTGTCGCCTCGCTCTGCCGTCTCGACAGGAAGCGGTTTGCCCTCCAGGGACGTCACACTTGACAGCTGATCCGGAGCAGGAGGAGGATCCGCCAGGCCCACCAAGTTAGACCTGGCTCCTCTGGACTGCCGGTCGGCGAAGGTTCGCCGCGAGTCACGGCCTTGCACCGGGAACGAAGGCTGTCGCCGGTCGTACATGAAGGCAGAGGACAGCGGACGACGGCTACGACAGACGGCAGCGAAGTGGCGCAACTTCCCGCACAGGAAGCAGGTCGTCTCAGCCGCCGGGAACAGCGCGCGTTTATGATTACGCCGGCCGCAGAAGTAGCAGGCGCCGTCGGCGTCTCCCCATCCAATCCGTGGAGGAGCAGGATCACGACCTCGCTGCTGCGGAAAGGACCGCGCTGCAAACCGGGGTACGTGACCAGGGACGACCGGGGCCCAAGACATCCTAGGTTCAGGCTGAGACGGCGTGTAGCCATGGTAGGGCCATGGGGGTAGCCGGTTTGGACATCTTGAACAGCACCGATGGAATTCGAATGGGCGCGCGCTCCTGGCGTTCGAATGGGCACGCGCTCCTGGACGCGCTGGACTTCCGCCGGGGCCGGTGCCCGGGGTTGTTCGTGACGATGAAAGGACTTCGCCTTCTTCGCGGACTGCTCATATTGAAGTGCTAACTGGACAGACCTAAATAGCGTCGGCCGGTACATTCTCGAAGAATTTGATCCTGGACGCATTTCGAGTCCAATTCTTCCAGGAAAGCCTCACACAACCGTTCATCTAGGTTGTCCCCAAAAGCACAAAACAAGCCCTGCCGGCGCACCTGGGCGTTGAACCATATCTCGAGACTTCCTGCGTTCTAGCGAAACACCGCCGGAAAACTTGAACTGTTTACCGACGGCCTCGAGAAATGCTTCAAACGCGTCGGTTCTTTCAGCGACGGGTGTCTCATCGAGTTGAAAGGCATCTATGATGCGCTGCCCTTCTCTACCCAATAAAGAAAAGAACATGGCTTTTTTTACGGCGAGGTTCCACGGCGTGTAACCCCGACGCGTCAAAGAACGAGAGGGAGGAACGCTTCCAGTCAGGCCAAGCCACAGCTGGCGAACCGGGTACAGCTAAGAACACGGCCGGGGAGGGAACACTGTCGGCCCAACCGACGCAACTGACAACGCTGCAGTGAAAGAAGATGATGAAGTCATTTTTCATCCTATATATCTGTATTCTATACCAAAAGTGTTATGTGAAACGCAAAAGTGGTAGTACTTGCGAGGTTGTGTGCAGACAGACACGCACCCTCAACCCCTAAAGACAAGCAGAACTATACTAAGCCTATACAAGAACATGGCGAAGCTCCGAAACGAAGACCTCGGAGCAAAAAGTAAACTGCATACTGGAACGCTTGCCGGGGCCTATTCCGGCAAAGCAAGCAACCGTGAAAACTAAAGAGCGGTTACGCGCCGGTATTCCAACCACCGAACTAGGACGTGGAGAGCCGCCAAGCCCTACACCTGACTCAGCTGGACATCGAGCAAAAACCCCTAAACAAGTAATCCCATCCTCGTCGCCATTGTAATATTTTAGGTTGAAAAGGGGACCAAGACTACATGATAAGAAAAGGTGGTTACCGTCCGGTGACTGAAGCAGACGCCCGGAGGCGTAAAGAAGCAGCCCAGCCAAGTCAAGAGTCAGTGAGCATCTGTTCTTTTTTTACGGCCAGCCCTAGGCCAACACCACCTAGACTAGGAGAAGGCCTCCGCACTTCTCCCCTCCTGCTCTCTGACGTCATCGCACCTTGCCCCAGAAATTTCAAAGCTCCTAACTATCTCGCCTCCCGACAGATGGCGCTAGCTGCTACACCGTCGTACTGGTCGTACGCGAACCGGGAGGGAAGCCGTCGCCATTTTGCGGGTTGCTGACAGCACGTGCGATGCTTGTTTTTCTGTCATCGTACGGCCGTTCCTTGTTGCAGTACCCGTTTTCGACGAACTTATTTCGTTAACGAATGCATACTGCGACATTGGGCGGTGTTGTGTACCGAACTGTCGAGGGAACTACGACAATGGTCCCAAAGTTCGCTTGTTTAGCGGAATGGCAGCGGGCTGTCCGGCGGCGCGACGTCGACGTGGGGCTGTTGAAGGACCCAAAGGTAAGCTGCATCCAGCGTGCGCCTTCCGAATGGCCAATATGTCTCGTAATTATCCCAAGAAATACTAATTGGTGTTTTGTTTCTGTCACGCGCAGGTTTGCGAGCGTCACTTCAAACCGGAGCATCTGCGTACAACGTCCACGTAAACGGACTGCGATGGACGAACGATTGAAGCTCCCATGAAGTTGACGCGGCTAACTCCAGACGCCTTCACAGCCATTTTTCCTGACTGTCCTTCGTATATCTCGGATGCGCGCAAGTAGCGAGAAGAGCCAGAAGTGAAAAGAAAGCGAACTGAAAATGAACTACTCCAAAAAACCATTCAAGAGTCCCTAACAGCGTTTGAAGAAGAAAAACAGCACAAAGTTCACAATCTCTGTGAACTGATTTCTCGTGTTAACGAGCGGCGAGATAGGAAGTTTTGGTGTACAACAGCATGTGAAACGTGCCTCATCTTCGCCCACATCGAACCGGCATCGCAAGCCCCTGAGCTGCTTGTGTCTGTGGCAGTGTCACAGGATCTCTCCGTTCGCTCCGTTGGTGTCGAATGATGTGTGCATTCCTGGCGAAATTTGTGACGTTCGTGGCTGGATAACCTTCTGGACGACGTGGAGCGCTTCATTGAAAAGAAGGCCCATCAACAGGAGGACAAGGTAGGAAGAATGCTTGGACTGGCTTTCTCATTGCTCGATGACATTTGTGACGATGAGTTGCATGATGATGAGATGATGAGAAGCACTAACGCTATTTTGACTGACCTTACTTGTGATGATTTCATGTGACTGATTTTCATTCAGTCCACACATTCCATTTTTAGTGTAAATAAACATTCAATCATTGAACTTCTGTGCTGCACAAATTATGAACCAGGGTTATAATATCAGAACTCTACTTGTTTTTATTGAATTAAGAGCCAGATTATTTGTAGAAAGCCGTGATAAATAGTATGAAATACTGAAGCTATAGGAATATAATAAACCTCATTATTTTCCTAACCCAATAATTTTTAGCAAACAAAAATACTGAGAGGCACACGGGAAGATTTCTGTAAGTCGGAATTTTTTGAGTGTACAAACGTTCGATTATTTTATGACCTGTACATCTTTCCATCAGACCTAATTCGCGACATATTTGGACCGCCAAAATTGAATACTTGGCAGTACCTAGATATATGCTTGTCATTAAAGAATTTGACACTTAGTGCTATATTAGTAAGCACATAGTTGAAGGAAAGTAGCGTAATACAATATTTATTCAGTAAATAGATTGTACATATTAATTCTGTATATACACACATTGAACTACGGCTCTAATATTCAAAATAAATCGCCGAATGGGTTTCCAAATTTACACAGCACAAACTATGCAGCTACCAGAAAAACTATGCAGCTACCAGAAATGATGCCATCACCAGAAAGCAGGGGCATGCTAAACTGTCTAAGCAGAGAAAACTTCAGACGTTGAAATAAAGCTCTAAAATCAATCCCTGTAATGCAAGGCTACTGGTTATCACACTGATTGTATGCTTTGATGAATGTGCCAGTTGTAAATAGCAAGTGTAAGACATGTATGACTTTCAGGTTGACTGTATGTGTGAAATGTGTTTGTAAATATCTCGAAGACCTGTATTAAATTCCGTGCGTGTTTTGTAAATGAATGTTAAGTTCATTCTCCAACTGTGCCTGGCGGCGAGTGCCAAATGCGAATAAATGTTCTCTAGAACACTCCCAACTGCCTTTTCATGTGATCGTTCGTTTCACTGCCGTATTTCTTCAATAGCCAGAAACATCTGTTTTCAACTTCCCCGCATACTCAGACCTAACTCAATGGTTTACTAGTCGCACACTACTGGATAACTGTAATGAGCGCCCTCAGAAGTAACTCAAGTAGCTTTAAAGAAAAAGCGTACCGCGTCGGCTCGCGCGTTCCCGCTGCGCAAGCGGCGGAGCGGAGGGGCTTGGTGCGGTGACGTCACGGGGCGAGTGCGGGGGCCTTCTCCTCTAGGTGGTGTTGCCTAGGCGCGTGCCGTTCGGTCGTGTTAATTACCTCATGCGCTGCACCGGTCGGCGTGAGACCCGGTAGCGCCATCTCTTTTTTAATTCAAAGAATACAACAGTGAGCACTACTTTTTACGCGTTGTAACAACACTTTATCGCGCCGTAGACTCGAACATTTGGCCTGCATGCAGCCTCGAGCGAGCTGTTTCGAATGTTGGTGCAAGACAGAGCAACGGCGTAGCAATCGCGACATGAGAGCCGACTGCGCCTCGATCTGGCCGACCGCGCTCGCTCTGCTGAAATGTGAGCGTGGCAATTTCGAGCACCGTTAGCTTCCTGGTGTTGTAAGAGGCTGCTTTGTCGTTGAGACCTTGCAAACGCCTGCTAAGCCGTTCCAGCGCTCGGCGCATCAACCTCGCAGCATCGCAATTTTTCTGGCGCCGCCAAGAGGGCCCGCAGCATGTCCTGAGGTTCATTCTAAGTTGAAGCAGAGTAGCCGCGAAGTAGGTGAACCGTTGCGACGATGCGTGATGTTGAAAAAAAGTGAAAGCCGTTTACAACTTCCTGTAACGCCGAATTAGAGCGCAGCTCTTAAGGAGGAGGATGGAACGGTACTGATGGGAGGGTATACCCCTCTTCCCCCTCCTTCTCCTCCTTTTCCCCTCATTCTTCAATCTCTTCCGGGGAAAGGGTCACGTGACCTCGGGGGAGGGGGGGTCACGTGACATTGAGGAGGGGGGTCACGTGACCTTGAGGAGAGGGGGTCACGTGACCTCGGGGATCACGTGACCTGGGGGCACGTTACCTAGGAATCACATGACCTGGGGGCACGTGACCTGGGGGTCACATCCCCCCCCTCGAGGTCACGTGACCTCGGGGGGGGGGGGGGGCTCGCGCGGTGCATTATGGGACATTTCCCATAAAGCACCGCGTGGTTACGCCGACGGCGACGGCGACGCCGACGCCGATCAAGCCGGAAACGGGCGCCTAAGAGCTGCGCTCTAAAAAACAGAGAAAAACTATCTCGCACATTTTTTTCAGTTTCAGATGTGGCGATGTGAGACATGAATGCTGTAAATGTCGTGAAGGGATCAATTTGTTGAGACTTTTATTGTGTTCATTCGGCTCGCTCTCTACACTAATGAACTGATAGTTTGATTGTCGAGACTTGCGCTTTCCTAGAGAGCTTCGTGACAACGCCAGTCGTTCCTTGGCGCACTTCAACCTTGCAAAGCAAATAAACTACACCCAAAACCCACTCCGTTGCACTTCCGTTGAATCCTGGGATCAGTGAATACAGTGAAGCGTTATAAAATTCTTAAATGTTGGTGGCCGCCCGCTTGTCTACCCTTGTCGGCTCGGACCAAAAAGAGACAAGAGGCGCCAAGAAATCTCTTCTCTGGCAGTTCCGTGGAATTCCGGTGCCCGGGAAATACAGTGAGACGCCATGCTGGCAGTTCACCGAATTCCGTGGGCAGTCCCGGTCCAGTCTACAACAACCAAGGCCCAATCTTGGCCCCATAGCTAGTCTAAGCAAGTGTGCTGCCTGGGGTGTACCATGTTGTAAACTCATTCATCAAGAATTTATTCAAGATACAACTTTCCAATTGATACCTTTGACCTCAAATAAGTATTTAATAAAGTTTGCCAATTAGTTTTAATTCACGAATAACTTATTTAATTACACCGTCTTCCTAGCCGCCTTTTTATCAAGACGCCTTCTTACAACAGTGATTTTCATTGCCTAGAGTACTGCATTCCGTTTTGAAGCTCGATTCCAGAAAACGAGGCACCCTGATACCTTGCGCCAACACATCTTCAATGTTGGTAACCCATTGGCTAAGACAGGCCACTGTTGGCCAGACTAAGCCAATCAATTACCAATGTTGGTAGGCCATTGGCTAAGACAGGCAAATTGTGGCCAGCTTACACCAATCGATTGCCATCGTTGGTAACCCATTGGCTTTATTACAGTTTATATATCTTCGGCCGTTGTCACTACCGTGGTTATTACTGCAGTTGTCGTATTTTGTACGCACTTTGAAGTAATTTTTGGGAAAGCAGACATAATGCCCCAGATTCTTCTTTTGTTATTTGTTGCGTGATAACCTTTGTTTGCAGATTGTAATTCGCATCAACTTATGTCACCTTCCATGTCAAACATAGGGTGTTCGAGATCTTAATTCAACGTGATTTGTTTTATTCGTGAAGACATGTAATTGCTTAATCAATCGCTGGCTATCTGTTTTAACTTTTTTTTTGCTAAAATATATTAGTGATTTTTTTATTCTTAATGTTGCCCGGTTCGGTCTAAATTATAGGCAGTGTTTTGCGGCTCAGCCAAGCGGGTTGTTCTGAAATTTTCAAGATCCCATACAGCTGACAATACACCAGTGTCGTAGGTACTGGGGAGGCGGGTGGAGCTTTCAAGGTCGAGACCTGCCTCACCCCCCCCCCCTTGGAAAAGTTTACTGGCTGCGTCGCTAAATGGACATAAGAGAAGAGGCACTATGCTTTTTGCTCAAAAACATTCACACAAATCGAAAGAAGCGTGAATTTTGTATTTCGTGTGGAATTTACAGAGCATAACTATCAGTTTTGGGACAACGCGCGTTAGTTATAGTCGGCGACAGGTGGTAAAAGCTCCTCCCATCTCTTTCAACTTTTGCGGAGAAAAGAATCGGGAAGAGGCGACCTTCTCCCCAGCATTTACTTTTAACCTGTCACCGACTACGGCGTTTTTCTTCGTGGCCCTTAAAAATTGCTACTGCTCGCAATGCATACAGTGTTCTAATTCAGTTGCTAACTTGCTGTGCGTGTGAAAACAGAAGAATCGTTCCCCTCAGGAGCCATAGCTATAGACTGTTCTCAGCGTGCGCGATCAGCACATTCAGAAAACTAAGCCAATTAATTACAATGTTGGTAAGCCATTGGCTAGGACAGGCCACTGTTGGCCAGCCTAAGCCGATCAATTACCAACGTTGGTAAGCCACTGGCTAAGACTGGCCAATGTTGGCCAGCGTAAGTCAATCGATTACCGATGTTGGTACCCCATCGGCTAAGAGAGGCCAATGTTGGCCAGCCTAAGCCAATCCATTACCTATGCCGATAACCCATTGGTTAGCCAGCCTAAGCTAATCGATTTCCAATATTGGCAACTCATTGCCTAACACAGACCAATGCTGGGCAGCCAAGCCAATTGATTACCAATGTTGACAACCAATTAGCTAAGTCAGGCGAATGTCGGCCAGCCTAAGCCAACCGATTGCCAGCGTTGGTAAGCCATTGGCTGAGAATGGCCAATGTTGGCCAGCCTAAGCCAATCGATTGCCAACGTTGGTAAGCCACTGGCTGAGCTATACCAATGTTGGCGAGCCCAAGCCAATCGATTGCCAACGTTGGTAAGCCATTGGCCAAGACAGGCCAAGTTAGGCAGTATATGCCAGTGGACCACCAATATTGATAGTACGATGGCCATATTGACCCAACGTTGGACCATTGTTCGCAAATTTAATACCAATTTTCGCCCAACGTCGTGTGCTGTCTGGGTATCTATGCTCAAACGTTCGCCAACAAAATATGACACAAGATATATTATACAACGTGCTATACTCATCTGTTCACTTAAGGCGTCGCTGAGCATGCGAAGGATCACGGATTTCTGCAATGCCGAAGAACAGGAGAATCGACAAGCCTGCAGCACTAACCACACCCAAAGGAAAGGTACGAATGGATGACAGGCAAACACTAAACAGCAGCTTTTTCATACATAAAAAAGGTATCTCGGAGGTATGATTAAGCATTATTCCTTCCGAACTTAATTCATGTATTATATCAGATAACATCAGAATACACCTGCACTATGTAAAACGTATATGAATAGGCCAAAAACAACGCATTTAAACCATGTATATCTTTGAACCTTGTAATCGAAGACTTCCTTTTCAGGGGCCTGGATGTAAAATGTAAAGCCTATTTCAGGTAAATTGTGCGCAAACCTTAGAAACGCTTGTGCACGCTACACCTATCTAAGAACATATCAGTTTTCGCGATCATAATGAGTGAGTCCAAGTAGTTTTTTGCGACGTGCCAAACTTTCTAAATAACTAGAACTCTTAGCTAACTTAAAATAAATTATTTTTTGCGCGAACCCTTTATTCCGAAAGTTTTAGATCGTGTTGAGTAATATCACGTGTCATGGCCATAGAAGTAGTACTCCGGCGTTTCCTTCGTGGACCCCGGTTTGCATGAAAGTTTGCTAAACACAGCAACAAATATCGCTGAAAGGCTATTCTAAATATTATGTCAAAATGAATGTTTGCGAGAAGATATTCATTTCACAATTTAGATTCTTACAGTGTTTCTGAAAATGAAAGTATTCCCAGGCGACAATATAATAATGTGACGCTAACTGCAGGCACGGGCTCATACTTTGGACTGCAGAATGTGTTCCAAACTTATTACAAGCAGTTTCATGGTTAGAAACAATAGCCTTGGAAGCTCCCTTTAGTACCCACGCAACAGCACGCAAACAATTCTTGGCAGAGCCGATGTTCAAGCTGCCTGCTCGACTGGCATGCCTGCCTGCCACTGTCGTCGTGACAATGAAAGTTTGGGTATATTTGAAGGTTGGTTTTTGAGCCATTTGTATTTGCCGATTTCACAATATTTATTTTGAATTTCACGGAGCTAGATAGCCTAGCAGAAAGGGAAAGGGCTGTATATTCATGAAATATCTTTAATTTGGCTGGCGCAAAATATTGCCCGACTACCCCATTAAAGTGTTCATAAACGGTATCGGGTTCGAATGTTCATGACTGTTCGGAGGCGTAGGGATTCTAGCCTGACCCAAGTACACTCGCACAGGCCGCCATTGATTGAGAAGCTTCTTTCTCGCGGTGAAATTGCGAGGTCAAAAGGGGACTATATCTTTCAGTCTTTCTTTTGCGAAACTTGATGACGTACTTGTGGGATCGAAATCATCAGCCTGACGACAGTCGAGCGCGGCTCATGGAATGGACACGAATACTGTTTAATCTCTTGACTTCAGCTCATAACAATTAACTGCTCGGCGGCCATTCGTGTACTTGCTCGCGTCAAACCACTGGGGTGAAGAGAATAGCCAAACTCTAGCAATGCCTGAACCTCAGCAAGCGTTTTCTACTTTACCAAACCCAGCGTGTAGCTATGTAGTACTTCGACTAGATGCCTCTGACCATGTACGCAGGGAGCCCTTGGTTCGTACGGCGCCTACATTTGCATTACAGTCACCAAAGCCATAGAGCTTCGAAGAAAAACAGATAACATCACCCAAGTGGAGTTGCCTGCTGCGGTGTGTTTCGTTTATCTCACACCGGTGCTTATACTCGGTGACCCCGTAGCATTTTGTGCTTGCCAAGTTATGTTAAAAAGGACTCGGTGTAGCTTGCCCCCAATGTCTGTCAGAATAGAGTCCGTAAGCCGTTTTCGAACGGCTGTGCAGCACGGATAACACCGCCAACAGGCGAAGGACAAGTTGCATATATAAATAGACAAGGCGCCGTTCGCCTTTTCTACTTGTGTGCTGTGACCTGGCAACCATATCCTTGCAAGTTATTCTCGTCAGACCCGCTGAACCCGTGGGCAACTTTATGTGGCCATTTATACGAGAGCCGTGGGCGTGAGGAGCCATAATTGGAGTTCATACACACGCCCTTCAACTTTGGCTGCATGGCCAAAGAATGGTGTCCACGTATTGAAATTTTTCACTAGTTACGATCGCGAAGAACGTCATGTAAGTATTACGGAGGCGGCGTTGCTCAACTATGCAAAAACACAGGACAAAAAATCGTAGTCGTTGTCTCTAGCATATAAAGCGAAAAAATAGTTTAGGTGTTTATGCAAATAATTTTGATTGTTTTTATTTTTATTCTGCCTCGGAATTTTATGTTACAGTGAGACCTACCAAATTCAATATTTTATTGTCCACCATACCTAAAAGCAGTGATTTATTTGGATACTCCATAGATTGTCTCCAGAACGCTGGCAGTTTAAGAACAAGTTTGCCTAGCATTTCAGAATTGTAACTTTGAAGCTCAAGCTCCGAAAAAGACTCTAACCTAAGCAGGCATGAATTACATTTGACACAACAGCACCTATTGTGTCAATTGCATGACCGCGGAATTTAAAGTGCCTATTAATTCTGCAGTTCTACCATCGACGAAAACTTAAACTTATAACAGAAAGCACCACCCACCGACGCCATCCGCGCGTCTGCGAATTTGATGTCGGATGAAGAATCCGTCTAAAGATTTAAATTTGTTATTTATGGAAGTTTCGTCGAACCGATTTTATAGTAAATCAGTCGCCGGTTAATTACTAACCGGTAGGATTCCTGCTAATATTAATAGCAACTCCAAAGATGGGTTGCGTTCCGGTTACGGTTACCGAAAAAAGGTTTCGCTTGTAATCGGTTTTAAGTTTGGTTTACGGTTTCGGTTTGAGTCCATATAATTCAGCTGACAGACCTCAAATAGTGAGCAGAAAACAGCGAGACGTGTACTAATCTCTGTATTGCGAAACTAGAGCGCAGCTCTTGAGGAGGAGGGGGATGGTACGGAGGGGAGGGTATGCCCTCTTCCTCTACTCCTCTCCTCCTCTTCCTCCTTTTCCTCCCCTCCTCCTCCCGCTGAGTTCGTTCATGGGTGACGTGACACGAAGTAATCTTACGTAATTTTCCCCGCTAAATTTAGCGGGGAAACTGAATTGGTGTTGAGGTCACCTGGCGTCACTTTCTCTCCAAATATAGCGGGGAAACTTAACACTAAAAATTAGCGGTTTAAGATTCCCTGCTAGATTTTGCGGGTTTAGTATCCCCGCTAAATTTAGCGTAAAATTTGACATAACGTGACCTCAACACCAATATAGTTCATTGGCATCGCACATGAACAAATTCAGTTGCTCGGGTAGATTTACCGGGAAAATTGACGTCACGTAACGTCAACACCAGTTGAATTTTCTGGTAAATTTAGCGGGGCGGTCGCGCCGACACCGACGGAGAAGCTGACCCCGCTCAGCCCGCAAACAAACGCCTAAAAGCTGCGCTTTAAAAAAAAAGGGACATGACACTTAGCTCTAGCATTGTGAGGGAATGTACATGACATTTATTTTACCGCTCTTTCAGTCACCGCTATTTTAGTCACCACCGTTTCAGTCGCCTCCTGCAGCAATCAAATTTTCTCCTTCCACACTGACCTACCCACGTACTTTGAACAGGCGCAGTTGCCTTGGAGAAGTGCTCGTTCGCCTGGACCAATGCACAGGGACAGAAGCCCAAGGCAGTTCTCTGTGGAATATCCATGGACGTCAAACCAGGCGCCCTCGTTGGCATCACCGGGTTTGTGGGAAGCGGCAAGTCATCCCTGCTGGCGGCCATCTTGGGAGACATGCACCGTCTTGACGGAACTGTCAACATCACCGTACGAACAAACTATTCCGCGCCATTAGGTTGTTAGCAGCGGGATATAACATCTTTACTCCGTTTCAACCTACGGTTGACCACAGCGGATGCTACGTGCCATCAAGAGCGAATCCAAGGCCCTTAATGTTTTCCTTTCATTGACCAGTGACAAGCGTATATCGTATCACGTCCTACGTCCATATATCTGAATTTGGTGGTGTGGCTCGTAGCGTCGGCTGAAGTCGGCTGTATAAGGGAAAAAGAGTACAGCTCTAACACAGGGACTGCAGAATGACCCATCTTTTCTTGGACTTGCGGCTTGTCTAGGTTTTAGGTTTCCGGTGCTTAATAATATTATATTAATTAGTGTTGCCGCCTCGAAAGAGTCCCTAAATATCTTTGGTATTAGTCAAGCGAACCAGATTGGAGCACATGGCAAGATAGCTCGCACGGCAGAACCCAGGATCCTGGGTTCAATCCCTACCCCTGTCCGTTTAAGATCTTGATGATCATCGTACCGGCGTGCGTTCGCGTATCACTACTGCGTGGAGCACGTTAAAGGCCCCAGGCTAGTGGTTCTACCGCACTGGTTGAATTTTTCATCTACAGCTGAGGCACTCATTGCGGCTGACTAACGTCCGGCTGTATAAACATGCACACAACGCGTTTTCAAACGAGATTTTTCACATGGTTGAAAAAACCCCGAGACTGCGGGTAAACGACACAACACTAAAAAGTCTCTAGAGACTTTTTAGTGTTGTGTCGTTTACCCGCAGTCTCGCGTTTTTTCAACCATGTGTAATGTACACCAGCTCGTTTGCGCCCTTACATTTTGAAATTTTTTTTTAGTTTCGCCATTTTCTGGAATTTTTAGCGTTTGTGCATAACAATTAATGGTTGTACTTAATTTTGTCCTGTCAAAACCAGATTTGGCATTATATACTTTAAGATATTTATATTGACACTGTTGTGTTTTCGTTCCAAAGAAAGCATTCATATAAAAAAGAAATTGGCAGCCTTTTCGAAAGACTTTATTTTTATTTTCATATGCTAAAAAATGAAAGAGGCACCAGACACATTATATTTGCTGATCACTGCACTGAATGGATCCCAAGAGAGATTTAGTTTTTTTTTACCTTACTGATTTAGGTTTGTTGCCGTAACCCCCCCCCCCCCCACCTTCCCGTGTGCACAATACCATGCATTTTTTGTATGTATAGGGCGTCCAAAGTATGAAAACGATCAGTTTCGTGACTATAACCATATTTATAAAAATGTATTAATGATTATAAAACGTGTAATTTTTCTTTGAATTGTGTAAATGGTTTAAAAATAATATTCCTATACGCGTTTCACTTTAAGCGCAATCCTTAATGTGTTGCAGGGCAAGGTGGCGTACGTTCCTCAGGTGCCTTGTATCTACAACATGACTGTCCGTGACAATATAGTGTTTGGTCAGTCTTTCGAACCTGCCCGCTATAGCAGCGTGCTTCGGGCCTGTGAACTCTTTACCGACATCAACACATTCCCTGCCGGTGATCTCACCGAAGTTGGGGAAAAAGTAAGAAGAAACTTCATTCAGTAAAACATTTTGCTAGTCAACGTTAATATCGTCTGCGGTCTTTCGCCTCAGACCTCCTTTAAATTCTTGAATGAGTAAGGTCCTTCGTAGTGCCCAATATGTTTTAAACCTTGGTTAGAAAATCTTTATGATGTAATGAAAAAAAAACGAATCTTTTACTTAAAATTTTACTCTTCGTCTTTATATCTACCTAAAATTTTAGAGGCGAAAACACAACGGAAATTGTTTGTAATATAATGATTGTTTTGTTTAATCAATGAATCCGAGCTTGATTTTGTCCCAAACGGTTTTAGGTCCTATTTGATGCACTATTTTGACTACTCGCCTCTAATTTCTCGCTGGCGCGTTCGCTGCCGCTATTCCCCTGTCGCCGCATCGGCGGATGCCATGACTCGAACAAAGAAACGTGCACACTGGGCTCGAAAACGGATTGAACACGAAACACTTACACACAGACGGGACAGGACATGCACACAGCTGACTATCAACTATTTAATACTTCTTCTTTTGTGAATGAAGCGTGCACCGAACGCTGTACCGCCGATGAACATGGGGTACACTCGAAAGGTACCTGCGAGTCTTTATCGTGATAATTGCTGTTTCAGCTTGTAAAATTTTGTAACTGAATTTATCTTAATATTGACATTTTGCAGTGGTGACATTGACTCGATTTTATCATCTACACCACTTAGTTGAAGGCTCATTTCCGCCGCCGGGTGTGGCTGGAAATAGTTAAAAGTTAGTTCTATCGGTTTTCTTGAATCGCGATCTCCTGCGCGATACCAGAGTGACGGCAAAAGCGCTCCTTGGAGTGCCGCTGGTGGGTTGTTTCCGTTGATTGGGCGCCTTGAAGCGCTGGATATTCGCTGCAGGGTACGTCTCGTGTGTTCCGATCTCCGTTTTCGAATAACTGGCTTGAGTTGAGCTAGTTGGTACATGTCTATGAGAAACAGTTTGAACACTAAACACTATACACACAGACAGAACAGGACATACACAGAGCTGACTATCAACTTTGTCTCCGTTTCAGCTATGGGTCCATACGCTAGCCCGATGCTACAAGCACGAGCGTAGTTGCTTCCATGAAAGTGCTCGGTGGCTGCACGAGCGGTCGCGCAGCGAGTGCTTCAGACGACAGCTGTCGAAGCCCGGCAGCTCGCGCTTTTGGCATCAGAATTTGCGGTCTAGATCCATGCTAAGGTGAGACGAAGTATATCAACTATGTAATACTTCTTCCTTCACCTCCTCTTCTTCTTAGTGCCTTCGAGCATTCCAAGATTGCCGTCCGTCTGTCGATCACGCTGCACAGCAAAGAAAAGCAATATGTACGGTGTTTGCGGCTATGGGCCAGTGACTCGTGAGGACAGTCATGGGAAGAAGTTCTCGCATCCGCGGGATATCGATGTCAGTGACTGGAAGTGGAAATGTATGGGGTTAGCTTGGGCATTTGCGGATAGTTTTTCAATTTTCGTTCATGTAGTATATTTTTTCTCTTTTCGTCTATGTTTTATTTTTTATATATACTTCTTATTATGCTTTGTTCTTTTTTAAAAAAATTCTAAAAAAGTGAATCTTTACTCGCAATCGTGGAATACTCGAAGGGACCATGAAGAAGAGGAGGTGGAGGAAGAAAAAGTATTAAATAGTTGATAGTCAGCTCTGTGTATGTCCTGTCCTGTCTGTGTGTAAGTGTTTAGTGTTCAATCCGTTTTCGAGCCCAGTGTGCACGCTTCTTTGTCGAGTCATGGCATCCGCCAGTGCGGCGACGGGGGAAACAGCGGCAGCGAACGCGCTAGCAATAGAAATTGGAGGTGTGTACTCAAAATAGTGCATGAAATAGTAAAATTATTCGTGGCTGCTTTAAGGCTTAATGCGGTTCGATATAAGTACATCCAGAACGTCTTCGTCGTTCATCCACAAGGATATATAAGAACACGGACACGCAAGATAAAAGCAGCGCAGCCAAACGATCTGTGGTAGCTCCGGGTGTTTACAAAAGTTAATTGAGGTTCCCGTGTCGTGTACCGCTTGTTGATGACTAAAACACGGCTACGTTGAAATAGGCCCATTGCGAGCAAAAATTTATATATGGTTCATCAGTTCCACTCATGCGGAAAATGATGGAGCTTAAAAACATTGCAGCCGCAATCGCCTTGCCGGATTCCATGCGAGCTATATAGGTCCTCGGACAGTATTCGACGCTTTCTGTCGTTAATCGTGCACCCTATGACCGGGGAATGGTGTCCCGATGACCGGGGGACTGTCGCCCTCGAAGCCCGTGGCTCTAATTAAGTTTGCGATTTTAAAACGGAGAATAAAGCGCGAACGAAGTTTCGGCACTGCAGACACCCAACACCGGCGAAGCCTTTCATAAGGGACTTTCGCTCTTTCTACACAACCAGAAAGGAGGAAAGCGCCGGTAGCCCTTTCCCCTTTTCTGTCTCGCTCTCAAAATGGCGCTACCCACGATAAAACGGCTTATATACTACACAAAAATCCTTAGTATTCTAGTGTTCTTCAACTTTTCAAAAGAAGTGAAAAAGTCCACATCAAGGTTGAAACAGTTTTCGTACATGAGCATCGGGCTTAAAGTACGTCCGGTGCAGTCTAGTCTATTAATTCGAAATTCATTTTCTGTGGCAGCATAGGTTAAACTCATAAGAACAAGAAATGCCAAATCTATTCAAACATAAAAGTCCACAAGACAAATAAAAAATACGTGTGACTTTGAAACCGAAGGCATTCTAATCAAAATATCTTAATATTATGATGTTCAAGTTTTTTTTTTTTTGGATTCAACATGGATGTTATTAGTAGTCCTTCACGACACTTTTTTTCCTCTAAACGTCTCACGGCAAAAATTCTGAATCTTGCAGGGAGAGACGTTGAGTGGAGGTCAGAAGCAAAGAATCTCACTAGCCAGAGCAGCCTACAGTCGTAGTCACATCTACCTTTTGGACGACCCGCTCAGCGCCCTGGACCAAACCGTCGCAGACAAAGTCTTCAAGCAAGTGCTGGGAAGTAACGGCCTTCTGAAGGACACGGTATGGTCGCGTTGAGATGAACTTGCACCAGACGTCCCACTAGCTACATCAGCTCTAGGAATTGTCCATTGTCAAAACTTGTAAGATAACCAGTAGAAAGTCCCTACTGGAAGAATTTAGTGCACTTACCTTCTTCGGGAATCAACAGTACTTGGACATCGGCCAGAGAGACTAGACTTCTTCAGCCCTAAGGATCCAGCTATTAACTCCAGCCACTTTTGCGCTTAAAATAATTGTTGCCAGTTACTTGAAGCTTTATCTGAAATGGTTGCAAACGGTCTTGTGTTCTCCAGAATGTTTAAGATAGGTCGGGACACAGCCAATCCATACCTCATTGATGTTCCAGGCACGGTGTCAAAAGCTCAGGAAGTCGCAATTTTGAAATTTCAACCATTGCGAATCGCACCTGTTATTCGCTAAGCACCAAAATAGGCGGCGCCCACAATAGACCATTTGCTATATTACCCAAACATCAAGGAGAATGCAGGGATTGGTGTTCCACGCGCCACACGCGCACGCCTTCCCCGTATAAAAGATTCGAAGTAAATAACCAAAATAAAGCGCTGACGAACGCGCGTGCAAGATGCGATTTGTTTTAGGTATTTGCTTTAGAACATTTACTACTGCTGAGGCCAGCACGTTCGGCGCGTGGAACACCAATCCCTGCAACCTCCTTGATGCTTGGGTAATGTAGCAATAGGTCTATAAGATCGGGAAACGGAGCGCCATTGTGAATCTAATAGCCCATACAGACATTTGCTTTGTCAACGCGTTTAGTGCGGAACTGTGTTCTCTGGCAGTGTGCGGTTGCTTGCGCTACGACGCGCGCCGTCGCGTAGACTACCCTAGCGTATCGCGACAAGGTACCAGGTGTTCCCGAAAAAAAGAAAGAACCGTTTTTTCCGCTCTGCGTGTATAAACGATGCATCGCAGAAACCTCAAACTCCGTGAGAATGTGAGGCTAGGTGTTGGGATGTCACGCGAAAGTTTGAAAATAAGACGTTACATGAATCAAAGAGATAATTGAGAGACAAAATTGGCAAATAGAATCCAAAATCATATAGAAAATTGAACCAAGAATGAATGAGGTTGGCCAGATACGCAGAAGTGGTGCCATCTCTTAGCGAGGAGTGATCAACTTGGTGTCGAAAATTAGATTAATATCAGTCACGTGCCCCAAAGATTTCCCCACTCACACTATAGTTAATATACATAGCTACGAATTAAGATTAAGAAACACTTCGTTATGGCACATTTGTTTTAATTTATCTGTCCGAGCAGTTCATATGCAAGTCTGTAAACTTGTTTGCTAACGGATCTTGTTTAGTTAAATGCCTATTTTAGGCTATTAATTATGTTTCTATTTATTAGACTATGTATCTGCTATGTCACATTCAAGTCATTATTAGCTAAAATGTAAGTATATTGTGTTATCCGTGTTCTTATGGGTAAGAGTGTCTTCAAGTGGCTCATATTGGTTTCTGGGAGCTAATCTTGACCAGATCAGTTTCGCTTGGCTATTAATAACTATTAGTAATTATTGTTCCCACCCCTGAGGCATAACTGTTTCAGGGGTGGGATTAAATTCAAGTGAATATAATTTTCTATCGGAATACGTTCTCGGTCAGATTGGCTTGAAATAAGTATACATGACTCTCTGTTCCTATTATAGACATTTTCTGCCATTGGTCTGTTCATAAAGTTTGATTTACTTCAACTGGCTAATATTGGCTATAGGCATATGTTATTGACCTGGATGGCTTGAATTGGCTATTGCCTATTATTGACTATTATTGCCTGCTAGCATCCATTCCTGACCTGGTTGGCTTGAATTGGCAACAAATGGCTAGTAGTGCTTATACTCGAAATGCTCCGCTACTTCCATACTTTACACAATCGCCTAAAATCGCTTCAGAATGAAGATTAGTGAATATGTGCTATTCATGACTTTTTGAATATGAATGAACTCAAACGGCTACTATTTGCTATTTGCAGTTCTTGGCCAAATAGGCTTGAAATTGCTATACATGGCTATCAGGAACTGTTATTTACAATTTACGCAGTTGTAGTGTGTTTGAATTTTATTGACTTCAAATGATTAATATTGGCTACACGCTCTTGACTTCGTTGGCTTGTATTGGCTATTATTGACTATAAGCTTATATCCTGACCTTGTTGGCTCGAATTGGCTACATATTGATATAAGTGACTAGTATTGATAACAATTAAATATTTCTTTGCCCACAAACATCAATGGCTTCAAGTGGCTATTTTTGGCTATTGGCATCTATATTTTTACCAGATTGACTTCAAAATGGCTAAAAACTGCTCTTCGGGAATATAGTTGACAATTATGTGCATTTTCGGTGTTTATAGATGAAAATGACATCAGATGGCTATTTTTGGCTATATAAATCTATGTTGATTAGATTGGTTTGAAATGGCTCTATATGGGGTTATTAGTGACTAGTATTAAAAACCACGAGATATTTCTATGTTTACGAACTTGAAAGGCTTCATGTGTATATTATTTGCTTTTAGCATCTATCTTTACAAGTTTGACTTGATATTGCTGGGAATGGCTATTTATGAATATAGTTGAAAATTCTAGACTATTTTGGTGTCTGTGAAAAAAGATGACTTCAGGTGGCGAATATTTCCTCTAAACATATATTTTATTGGTCTGGCTTTAATGGCTACAAAAGGCTATTAGTCAGTGGTATTAAAACTTTAGAGCTATTTCTATGTTTAAGAACTGGAATGGCTGTCAGTGGCTATTGTTGGCTTTTAACATATATTTTATGCCCGATTAGCTTTAAATGGCTACCAAAGGCGGTTTGTGAGTATAATTAATTCGACACTATTTCGAATCTTGTGATTGAGTTTGGCTTTATGTGGCTATTATTGGCTTGAGCAATATTAGCTGTTGCGATATATTAACAAATTTGAACTAAATCGGTTCACACTGGCTATTAGTGACTAATATTGATATCTTATCCTATTAAGATATTTTTTGGATTTATTTAAAGTGGATAATATTGGTTTTTAACCGCTGTTCCTCACCAGATTGGTTTGAAGTGGTTATATATGTAGCTAATTGTGACTATTGCTGACAATATTTGTGGTTCGTTTGTTTATAGAATTGAGTTCTACCAGCTGCGATCTGCAATAAGCACTGATTCTTGACCAGAGTGTCTTGAATTGGCTTCAAAGGCAATTAGTATATATTAGCCGCAACGTTCCCTCATTCCATACTACTGGCAGAAAATGGCTTAATGTGATATTGTTGGATATTAGCATTTATTATGAAATAAGTCAGCTGATAATGTTACCTAATAACTATTGGTGACTATCATTCACAATACCGGCTATCAATGCCCACCAATAGCCATTGATAGTCATTTCAATCCACCATTTTACAAATGAGGTGGCAATAGCGAACAACAGCCACTTCACGTCATTCCCATTTGTAAAAACCAAAATATGATATATTTAAGAATAACATTCACTAATTGTTATGTCCTGTCATTTCGAAAGGATTTAATTAGAAATATATTCTCATAGTCAATAAATCCACCTGAAGCTATTGTCATGCAGACGCATTGAGGTAGCACAGGTTTGTCAATTATTCCCGCCAGTCACTATTGGCAGCCATTTGAAGCCTATCTAA
>JAZHYW010041633.1:0-18578 GCA_037355805.1 Ixodes ricinus
CATTTGTTTTTAGGAATTTTCTCTTTGCCACTTTCCGAGACAAGTTCGGGCTTGTCCCAGCTTAAACGAAATGGGTACGCAACAGCAGTCCGCCAGAAGGCAGAACAAATGGCGGCGCGCATTTCCTCTAATTTTCTGCATGCCAAAACAATGGAAGGATACGTTCATGTCCATGGTCCGCTTGAACTGCGCATGTTTAAAGGTAAAGCATTTTACGCCGTGCGTGACTCATCTTACGAGGCGCGGACTACGCAGTGACTTGTTTTGTCAATATCGTTCGTTTTTTATGACGAGAGACGGTCGTGGATTTTGTGAGTGACACGTCGTGTTAATTCCAGTGTGGATGGAAACTTGTTTGTGTGGTAACAAGGCGAGCACGTTTTCAGGGTGTGCTCCTGTGAACGATCATTTCACCGCGAAAGCTATGCACCGGAGTGCGGACTATCGACAGAAAGAACTCTTTTTCAGCCAAAATGCACCTATGGACTATACGTGCGGGAGCCCAAAGTTTTTTTCTTAAATATGCCTTGAGTGTCCTAAGTTAGCATTCCACCGCGATAGTAGTTTTGATGACACTCTTTTGATTCAAATAGAAAAATAAATAAACGTCGGTTGCTTGTTCGCGCTGATGGTGTCGCGCTATGTACATGCATTCTTGCGCCATTCGCTTGAGCGCCGCCGGTTTTGGCAGTGCCTTCAATGATTGAGCATACTACGAGTGAATCTCGACAATTTATCTTTTTTTTTTTCAAGCCAGCCTCAAAGACTGATAACTGATGAGCTTATCATAAATATTTACGTCTATATATTACATCCGAGGTTTTTTTTAATATGTATTTTCTAATCTCGTTATTTGTGCGATTGCCAAGTTGTAAGTATTAATCAACCGACCCGGTTCTCTACAGTCATATTATGTTTTTTTTTGTATTTTACTATACATAAGAAATGTGGTTTTAATAATAATATATATATATATAAAGGATATGAGTGCCTCACGATTGTTCTTTCTCTATTGTTCTGCAATCGTTGTGAGGTTCTAGGAAAACTCAAGGTTTGTAAAATGCCGTCGAGAGACAAAAAAAAGTGCGTCCAGAAGAAATTTTGCGTGAAGTTTTCGGAATGAGCGCTTGTACATCTATTTCAGTTAAACGCTTCCGCTTTTTTTTCTTTCCAATATTTCGATATTAGGTACGTTTTCATTTACAGTGTTTTGACATCCGCTAAAGTCACGGACAGCTTAAGAAACTAAAGGCATGGCTTATTGTGCTGATGCTCCTCACTTTGTGACTTGTTTTTTTTTTTTTTTTACCGAGTGGTTTAAGTAAAACGTTTTATAAAAATTAGCGACATGCATTACATCACTGTCTTCGCAAAAACATGCTTCAGTGAACATTTGGATGTCAAAGGTAAACCGGAAGCTGTTCAGGAAGATGCCTAGTTCGTTTTGTTTGTTACTAACACACTCAAATTAGAACTGTTATTATCTAAAGCATCATATCAGTTTTCGCGGGACTTTCAGGTAACCCTTCCTACTCCCACTTCTTAAAGAAAATGCACGAATTTTTAGGCAGACCCAGCAGTTCAGAGCACCGGCTTTAATCAGATGAGCGAAATAGCTCTGTAAAATTTTATAATTTCTGTAGATGGCATAAAGCACCTATTGAAGGGTAATATTAAAAGGAAAACAATTATTCCCGCCATCGCGCATCGCTATGGGAAAGCTTGGCCCTCAACTGTTTATTATATTGAAAGTTGAATTAAGAACGTTACTACCAATTTACATTTGCCAGTCCGAGACTGAGAAGCGAATTAGCTTTGTGTTTCTAGGATTAGCCTGTTCACTTCAATTTTCGGGAAAGTAGCTCACATTTTGAATATTAGCCATATAAAACTATTCATCGTATAGTGTTTCCAGTCTCCGTAGGATTCCGTCATTTAAGGTGTAGAAACCATTGCTCATAACTATTATGAATGTATTTTGGTGGAAGAAACTTTACCTTGCATAAAATAAGCAATATAACCTGTGACAAAATCTGGAAGTCGTGCGCACAAAGGTTTATTTATCTTTTATAGCGAAGTTCTGCAGTTACAATTGGGTGCGGAGCGACAATAACATTTTCATAACTTGTCACGCCCTCCGTTTCTAGAAGTGTCAGTATTTACAAAGGGCGTTTCTTTTTAAACTCGACATATTTGTTTAAAACAATAACAACAACAACAACAACCGTGAAAGCTACACGAATGCGGTTTGTGCGGGTAAGTTATACGGCCATGCAGGCACAGTATAGGGAACTAATCGTCACGGTAAGCCGGCTAATTAACTAAAATATGTTAATTAACGTATTAATCGATTGAAAATAAACATGTACGCTTCGAAGTTAGCAACTTGCTGGGAGTCATCGGAAACCACCGAATCGGTCAATAATAGAAATACTCGGAGTACGTGGAAAGCACGGTGGAGCGCTAGCTGGTGTAGCAGGAGCAGGGCTACCGGCGCGACAACGGGCCTGCGCGGATTTTCCGTCTCTTATCAATTTATCATCCGGGTTTTCTCACCCCAGCCTGTGTCTGTTGCACCAGTGGTAAATTTAGCGCACTATGTATCACGCTTCCCACGCACTCAAAGTCCCGCGAAAAAGTAATCATGGGTTTCGATGACTCTCAGCAAGTATCCAATTAGAACCAAATGTGTATTTTACAAATTAAAATGTTAATTCACAAATTTTAGTAAATTCTCCGACTTATCTTGACGATTAGCTCTTAAACATTATGTGCCCCTGACAGTATAGCTGATCCATGGCTTTTTTTTTCTTTTTTTTTTTCAAACAAATATGTTACGTTTAAAAGAAACACCCTGTATATACACTAACAAAACCCAGAGTCGTCTACCTTCCAGCAAAAGACTTGAGAGAATCAATCGCTGCAATCTACCGAGGGAGCTTGACGAAAGCCCTGACTGACTAAGTGTGGTGTCAGACTATGTCTTATTGGAAAACATATTTCAGTAGCTGTCTTTTATCGTCCCCCAGGTGGGGACAGCGAATCTTTCGAAGGACCAACTGATATTATCCACGCTACCTCCCGGGAGTATGTTCTTTTAGGAAGGGATTTTAACCTACCTGACTTGATTTGGGATGGACGGCAAAGCCGTCACACGGAAACTAGCTTCAGGTAAAATTTAATGCTATTGTAGAAATGTTCAAACTAACGCAGTACGTTACGGAGAGAACGCGATTTTCAAACATCTTAGATTTATTACTGTGTAACTTGCCGGGTGCCATTGATAATGTTTGTGTGATTCCTGGCATTTCGGACCATAATATTATGACAGCGATATTGGTTCATGTCACGGTTACCGAAAACAAAATACCATGGTAGGAAAGTGTTTTATTATGATTAGGAGAATTATGACGATATAAAAGATGAACTAGCACGTTTCTTTCCGTATTTCTTAGAGCTGGTAGATGATATAAGCATTGATGAGCTCTGGAAAATCTTCAAATCCATTGTTCACGCCCTTGTCGACCAACACGTTCCATGTGGGACTCAGTCTCCTAAAACAAAAAAAAAAACAAGCCTTGGGTGACAAAAGAGGTAAGGCAGATAATTAAAAGGAAACGAAGAGCATACCTTCGGTATAGAAATCACGGGGAGCGTCCAACAAGGCGAAGTTAGAGAAAAGTAATACTCTTTGGAACAACAGTACAAGGTGCCAAGGCCAGGTATTACGAAGAGTTAGATTCAAAACTAAAATGAACCTAAATAATTCTGGAAATTCGTCAAAGCTAACGAAGGATGATAGGTCCGTTCCCCCCTTACTAATAGATGGACAACTTATCATAGATCAAAAGGACAAAGCCATGTGTCTAAACAAGTACTTTGAATCTGTTTTTTCTGAACCTACCAACTCAAGTTGTTACCCAAGTGTGCGAACAGTCATGGAGCATGTGATGTCACCCATCGAGATTACGTATAACGGAATAGCCTTATTATTACGAGAACTTGATGTACAAGAGTCAACAGGGTCAGATAATATTTCACCGTTTATATTGAAAAACTGTTCAGCGGAACTGGCAAACTATTTGTGTGTGTTCTTTAAGAAATCCTTAAGAGACAAAAAAAACTTCCATCCGATTGGAAGATAGCTAATGTGGTGCCAGTGCATAAATCAGGATCGAAAAACTGTGTGAAAAATTACAGACCGATCTCCTTAACGTGCATATTCTGCAAGATTATGGAAAATGTGATTTATAGTAACTTGATTTCTCACCTAAACATTGACAATTTTCTTATACGAGATTAGCACGGATTTCGTTCCGGGACATCCTGCAGCACCGTACGCGTTGACGTTTTTCACTTTCTTGCTGGAGCTATTGATATTGGGAGACGATGTTGACTGTTTGTTCCTAGATTTTAGAAAAGCCTTTGATCTTGTGAACCACGAATTATTATTTTACAAACTTGGCCTTCTCTCATTTGACAATAATATATTACATTGGCTCAGGCACTACCTGAGCGAGCGAAAGCAATGTGTGGTACTAAATGGTGAAAAATCCGAATATGTACGTATAACTTCTGGTGTCCCCCAGGGTTCTGCCTTGGGTCCTCTGCTCTTTCTGGTGCATATTAATGATATCGCCAATGAAATTCGATCAAATATAAGTATATTTGCAGATGACTGCATTGTTTATAGAAGTAATTAAAGATGTGAATCATATCAATATTTTACAGACCGATATGGACAAAATTTCTGAATGGTGCTCCAGTTGGAGGATGAATCTAAACGTTAAAAAGCGTGTGCACGTGAGATTTACTAGAACAAGATGTCCCATTTCTCGTAACTATATAGTAAATAATGAAAAAATTAAAATCGAATCAAATGTAAAGTAATTAGGTGTTATGATTTCTAGTGATTTAACGTGAAAAGCGCATGAAGATATGATAGCCTTAAAGGCAGTACGTGTGCTTAATTTTATAAGACGGATTTCCGACAGGGATCAAGCAAAACTAAGATGCCCTATTGCAAATTTCATCAAGGTATGTCGTAATTTGGGACACTGACTGCTAGTCAGCAGCCCTGGTGGAACGCGCCCTGATGGTCCATCAGATGACGTCTGACCATTTTGTTCAGCGAAATTTTTTCGACAACATTCGGTTTTCCCAATGTTAATCGTAAAAAAGAAATGTAAATATCGCCAAATGCGTCGACAAAACAAAATGCTCAAAAATTAAAAAAAGCAATTTTGCACGGGGGATTGAACCCGGGACCGCTTGCTCATGAGGCAGACGGCTTACCACTATGCTACACTGCAGCTTTTTTTGTTTTGTTTTTGCAAACGAAATAAGTTTATTTACATGTTATTTACAGAGATTCTTGCAGTGGGTTCCGGAAACATTATACAAGGCCAAATTGAGAAATAATTCAGAAAACGACAGGTGGATAGCTCGTATGGAAACGTTATACAAACTGTAGAGACGAAAGAGAAGACAGATACTCTGAAATAAAGAAAAAAAATACAGATTCACCATGCGGTAAATAGCTGTCACACAAACCTGAAGTGCTTAGACCAGACTGGGCGCAAACGACTGAGAGGAAACGCAATCGATACAGTATGAGACCGCGTCAGCGTTATACAATCTGTATGAAAAAAAAATGTATAAATAAATCGAACAATATAGACGCGCAATTCAAAGGGGGAGGAACCACGGTCCACTTTCGCGCACCTCAACCAACGCCAACGCGCCTACAGTTCATGGGAACTCTCCAGTTTCCCACGCTTGACGTTCGTCGTTGCACGCGGCGGCGGCGCCTCGAGTTGTCGCTCGATGCACCTTTTGATAAACTCGTTTCGAGAACTCGTTTTATACGAGACTTTCGGGCGGCACTTGAACGCGTAAGTAGAAGTACCGTCCGGACGGCACTCGAACGCTCTGCAAGAGTGCCGTCGGACGGTACTCTAGACACTGGGGTGTGGTTAACGCAGGCTCCCCAGTGACACACGCGCCGTCTGACTCTCTTTCGGACGGCACTTGTTGGCGCGAGTGGAGTGCCGTCGGACGGCACTGTAGACACAGCCTCTAAGGAATGCTTCGGCTCCATATGCAGTTAAGCCTTCAGCATGTTGTGCAAAGCACTCGTACATCAATCGCCGTACTTCAGTTCTACTCACCTGCCATGTAGAGTACTTTCGCGTCGTAGTACCCTCCTTTTGTTCGCGCGTCTCCGGCCCAGTAGACCTGGTACACCTTGTCGTCTTCAACTACACCGCTAAAGTTCCTTACATAGTCGGAACTCACGACAGACTGTGTCTTGTCGAGGAGAAATTCTACTAAAAGATATGATATTGTAGAGCCCGGGCAGGATCGACAGGTTGGAGCAAGCGGGCAAACAAAACGAGTCGAGAGCGATCGTTCATGGAAGCTCGGCGATGCCTCTATGAGCGAAGCGAAAGTATAGAAAGTGACGTGTTCGGCGTTTCGGCGGGCTTCTGATCAGGGTTGTCTTGTGCCCTGCTCGTCATATCTCTAACATCAGCGGTTTCATGGGCTCACGTCCCGAAATCGTTTTCTCGTGCATAGATTATTTTTCGTATTCATAGATTTGACGAAATAGTGGTATCCGAACGAACTTTACGTCCTTTGACCGTACGTCTGTCTGCCCGTCAAAGCTTTTTGACGTACAGTCAGAGACAATCGATGTACAATCAGAATCGCCACCAAGAAATCTTGACGGCATTTCGCGGCGGAAGTCTGCCACCAGGAAACCATCAGAAAGCCGACAAGCGGGGTCTGACTGGAGTTTGACTGTCGGTCAGAGTAACTTGTTGGCCAATCAGACATGCTTGACGTACAGTCAGGCACAGTCAGCGGTCCACTAGAAAACATTGACTGCCAAACAGGGTTACATTCATGAATTTTTCATTCGGGTAACTTTGTATTTTACTTTTATTCGCCCATGTATTGAGTACGCGTCAATTGTCTGGGACCCTTACTACAATAATGTAATCGATAAACTTGAAAAAGTTCAGAACCAATCAGCTAGATTTGTTTTAAATCATTATCAACTTGGAGCGAGCGTCATCAGTATGAAGGGAACTTTAAATTGGGAAGCACTTAGCGAACGAAGAAAATCTTTGAGGTTAAAATTCCGGAAATCACCTCCTACTCAGCAGGGACACATTTCTGCATAATCCTTTTATGTATCGGGAAGAACAGACAACCCAAGAAAAATACAACCCTACTCTTGTCGTACTGATATTTTTTGCCTTTTCGTTTTTTCCAAAAACAATAGAAGAGTGGAACAAGTTGCCGAAGGATGTATTTTTGCCTGATTTTCAAAGTCATGTTTAATGTTAAAATTGAGTGTTTTTGTTTGTGTGTGTGTGTTTCTTTTTAATATTTTAACATTAAGTAAGTTTTGCCTGATATTCTTTTTTTAGTTTTTATATGTGCTAGATCAAAAAAATGTTTCTTTGTGTAATAGTTACGAGAAAAGTTCTGTACACAAAGTACCCTGCAATAATGCCAAAACGGCGATGCAGGTTTCCATGTAAATAAAACTATATTTATACAGAAAAAAGTAAAAAAAAAAGAAACACACAGTCTGCGCTGTGCAGGAAAGCTAACTCACAAACTTCTTTTAGGGTGTAACTATCGGCAATTGCGTCCGATGCTGCACTAAGCACCAACCATGGCGTTGCCCACAAGAGACTCGTGGAATCAAGTGCCGTACACATGCACTCTATCCATAGATTATTGAATGGTTCTATACGCGCGACCAAGAGACGTCCTCCAGGCTGTTTAGGTTGTATATACGAGACCTTCGCCACGCGCCTAATAAGTTAGCTTCCTTTTTTTTTTTTATTCTTGACGGGATACAGACAAGCTCGTGCGGCTATGCTCGAGGTCGAAACGCTTTCGCCGAACGTTTCCTCGTACCGGACACGCGGGCATTCTACGGGTTTCCTACACCGTTTACGGTCAAGGTATTCCGTAAGCGAGTCGATTTTGTGACGCGTCTTCTTCACCTGGACGTCGGCGGGCACGCGTGGCGATATCGTCTTAGGCTCCAATGAACCGCGCATATGATCGCTTTCCAGGTACACGACTCGGGTCGGCTCAAAGGTATACAACAGCTAAGCAAGCGATCACATCGCTAATACATCATACAAACGACAGTTTGCAGACACTCTCTGCAGTTTTGTTTGTTTATTTGTACGACGGTCGCGTTCACACCGCGGCCATGAAACACACACGGGATGAGCCGCAAGACGTCGCCATTAATGGTTATCGCCGTAACAAGGCGCTAACTTGATTTACGAAGCGGATAAGAAAAGGGATTGAAGCAACATTTGGGAAGAACTGTTCTTTTTTTTTTCAGGGTAGCGAATAAAAGTTTAGACGATTTACACCATGATTTAATTCATGATTGAAATCGGAATTTATATCACACCTCCTTTTTACTATGATGACAAGATTCAGGTCACCGCAAAATAAACTAGGCATCGCCGAACGTTCATTCTCCGCCCAAAGGTAGAGCTAGAGGTCACAACCAGATGCCAAAGTTTCAGCCCGATCCGATATCTTAATCAAAAAGTTAGAAGTGATTTTCTGAAAATTTCAATGGGAAAATGGCGGCCGACGGAGTTTTCAAACACATGGGGCTCTATGGCACCCAGAAACCGAAAACGGGCAAAGATGGGCTCCATTTTTCCATTGAAAGTTTCAGAAAATCACCTACAACTTTTGATTAAGATATCGGATCGGGCTGAAACTTTGGCATCTGGTTGTGACTTCTAGCTCTACCTTTGGGCGGAGAATGAGCGTTCGGCGATGCCTAGCTCATTTTTACGGTAAAAAGACCATGTAAATTTTCTTTTGTGACACCCTGTACTATGACGATCACACCTTCTTTTACTATGATGATTTTATTATGATAATCCTTTTCCCGCAAAAAAAAAAAAATTCCCAGAATATTTTTTTATTTATCGTTTGTTTATCAGTTATTGTTTTTTATGTGCATTTGTTTAAATCAAAGATTCATCGAGCTAGAAACTATTTAGAGCCGGCTGAACACGAGCAAAACGCTGTACTCTTCTCGGAAAATCGGAGTGTTGAGCTTTCATTGTACGAATTCGCTTCGTTCGCCAGTTGTGTAATGCCCATTTGAAAGTAAATCAAAACGTGAACGAAACAAAAAAGCAATGGGCGTAATGTCTCATTGAAAGTGCATAAATACAAAACAAACAAACAAATAAAGTTTCTTCACTAACAAAAGTAAATAAGCGGTTTTTGTCCCCGTATGCGCGAGGTTTACATCAATAAAATATTAGTTAGACTGTACTTTAAAAGCTTAAATATACAGTAGTGCTTCCGCACTATTTTGAATGATGGAACGGATATTGATCAATTAATCTATTATGCTTAAAAGTTACATATAGTGATTAAGAGACACTTTTTTCTAGCTACAGTGATTTAAAAATATTAATCTGATTTATTTAATTTTATAAAAAAATATGATTTTTTTCACTCCGGCTTTTACATGTGAGCAAGTCGTAGTGATTTACTTCTGATGGCGTTTCTTGCTGTTTGAAAATTGAAATGCATTATAATATCTCGCTGTATGAAGGGGGGAATGCGCGTACTAACAACTTGTTTCTTGCATTTAGTATTTTTTGTGGGAAAGGGGGAGGGTTAAGATATTTGAAGTTGAGGTGTTTCAAAAGCCATAAAAGATAAAATTGACTCTTTATAGCGCACGACATTTCAGCTTAAAACATTGCACCACACTTCCGACGTGAAAGAAAGCGATCTTGGAAAATGTTTCAGGGTTTTTATTATGACGTCAATTGGCTATCGGGTTGCTCCTCACTGCTTGAGAAACGGGCTTGTTCGTCGATGAACAACGTCAGCTGACACTTTAATGCAAAATTGCTTTCTTACTGAACAGTCTGCTGTTATCCTCAAAAGTGAAGCGTGCAAAGGTCCAAGAGAGCTGGCCCATATTGTGCCACTAAATAAGCAACGCTTCAGAGTAACGACACTAGGCCATATCGTGGCTTAAAATCATGGTTGCCAATTATCTGAAGCTTTATCTGAAATCACAGCGAACGCTTTTCCGTCCTCCACAAATATTTAAATAGTTCATGAATGAGCAAAGGAATATTACATGGGCATCCTAACACCGAATCTAATGCTGAGGAAGTCGCACTTGTGAATCATGACGATGGGCATTTGCGTCTGCTCTGCACAAGCATGAAAATGGCGCCGCCCACAACAATGCCGGGGAACAGAGTGGCGATACTCTAAGCGCAGCTCATTTAGTGGCTCTAAGAGTGCCGATACTCTAAGCGCAGTTCACTTAGTGGCTCTAGGAATATAAGTGTCTGGCTGCAAAATACCTTCACCTCGAGCTCCACCAACCGCACAACGCATCTGCGAAAAAAAGAAGAAGGCAAATATTGACAACTGTAGGGGCGAGAGAAGAGAGATGACTCGACCGAGACGCTTCTAGAAGACTTCGCCGGCTTCAAAAACATTAAAAAAACGCAGGATTATGGGCATAATGGAACCTTTTCACATACCGACGGGCACCAGGCGGTGGCTGCACGAACTAACTATCGAGGAAGGGACCTACCTGCGCTACCAATCGATAATGGAGCTACGCTACCAGTTTCTTCGTTCTCGAGCAGCGGGCGTGCCAACGCGCCGTCCGGCGGGGCATCCAGGGCGTCCACTTAAACGCCAGGTTATTCTTTCCGTCCGCTTTCTTTTTTGCGTAACACAATTGTATGTATGCTGCAATTACGTTTGCTACTCGCTGACGGACCTACCTGAATTTCCTCGATTTTTGGTGCCAATTTCCGCCGCTTGGCATCGGGCGCTCGCCGCGTGCGCAGAACGCTTCTGGGAAAGGTCCACTACTGTTTGCGACTGGTTTAGCCGGGATAGCGAAACGCACAGACACGACGAGTGCCGTGACGAAGCACTTTTTCACGCTACGTGCCCATGGTTGCCTGAATTCAACGTTACTAGAACCACTCAGTTGGGAAACTGCCATAGAGACTGCTCTAGAAGCGTGGCACCAATCCGTCCACGAGAACCGAGCTAATGGCGATCCCAACGCCACCACTTCTCCCGCAGCGGCCAGTCCAGGAACTGCACGTGACTTCCATTTTTGGTGTAATCGGCCATTTTGGGGCCAGCACAGATACTGTAAAGGGCCTGAGGTTGCACTACCTCAACCCCAAGTGGACGCGCCGCGGTTTTACCACTGCGGTTAATATGCCTCAGCCTGCAGGACGCGCTACCTGAAATCCCGCTGAGGCAGGGTTAGATAAAACAATATTAATTATACTGCAAAACTTGGGGAGCTAAAGATTTTAGAAAACAACAGGCGCCTCGATTTTGTACTCAACTCCAGCTAAAAGTTACTACAAAATTGACCGCATCTCCACGTGATGAATGATGCTGGTTGGGGCGCAGCTCTGTGGTGCTTGTCTGCGTAGACGCTGAGCCGTGGCATGCCGAGCCTTTCGTTCGTTTTCATCCATGTCAGAAAGAGAATGTCAGCTATGGACGTGGTTATATAAGCATTTGAGCATTTGACCGCAGCGCCCTCGTCTATAAACGTTGAGCCAATGCATGCAAAGTTTAACGCGGTTATATACGTGCATTTGAACGCAGCGCCTTCCGGTATAGACGTTGAGCGGCTACATGCATTGCGTTTCATCCATGACAGAAACCCCAGGTCTTGAGTTACTACACATCTCAGAGCCCCTACTCGTCCTGTCGCTGCGCAAACAGATTTCAACATTTCTTTTTCATCATTTTTTTCATCCTTGTTACTTTTTTTTTCTTTTTTGCCCTACACGAGCACTTGGGAATGTGCTCACGTGCTCGTGAGCACGTGATCTCACAAGCAGAAGCACGAGCACCCGACGCCGGGCCTACGGCGGACGGACATGCGACACGGCTATACTTAGTTTCAGCTTGGGTCCAGACGCAGCCGATGCTGCTGCACGAGCGTGGCCCTGAACAGTGCCTCACTGCACGAGCGCGCGTGCTGGCAGAGACGCTGAAGCCCGGAGCTCGTGCTTGTAGCATCGGCTGCGTCTGGACCCAAGCTGAAACGAAGTATAGCCTGCCGAGGCGTATATTAGGGAGAGCTTGGACACAGGCGGAGCAAAGGCCGCCGCCAGCGCCGAAGATTCCCCCACGCCCAGAGCGTAAACTACCCCGGACAGCGTCGACCAATCAGGAGACTCTATCCATCTACAAATTTCTGCAGTGAAGACAAAGGCACAGGCGCGTGAGCCTAGCTCAGCTAAAACGCTTTGATGGTAATGAGACCTGTGCACGGGAGGCACTTCCAAAGCTACGTGCTGTGCCCATGCCGCTTTGTCTGCACTGCTAGAACAGCGTCCTGAGACTGGCCGACAGAAAGCAGTGCAGAGGTGGTGTGCGAGAGCGCTCGGAGATGCGGAGTTCCCGCTCGGCACAGCTCAAATTATACTTTGCTTCACTTTATCTGCAGCAGGCCGTGCCAGAAGGCGAGACTTTCCCTAGCTCGCGCCGCTCGAGCAAGCCTGAACGCACGGAGCTTCCGTGCTCGCGCTTCCGGATTTTGCTTCGCTCGCACATAAGGTGAAATGAAGAATAGTCGTGTCACATATTTAGATCACCGACCACCACTAAGGGGCTGTTTCGCGCCTGTGGTTGGCCCCGAGATGCTCGCCTATCCAAACCAATGTATGGCCAAACTCTCTCAATAAACGGATTCACCAGCTCCCTAGGCGAGCCCTGCAAGAGTTTCGTTAGTTTTCATGCAAAACATGCTTTCTAAAAGTTCAAGGCGACCACGGTTAAGACAAATGATACAGAGTGGCGCTGATGTCGCATTTAGCTCGGTCTCGGTGGACGCCAGTGGCCCAGGCTTCTTTCGTTCAACGGTGAGTTTCCCAACTGAGAGTTGTAGTAACGTTGCCTGAATTGGAGCCCGAAGGAAGGATGGATGGATGCTAACGCGACCGTACCATTAATAACCGGCGGTAGCTTGCGCTACCTGGACTATACATAATAAAAAAAATAATTAGACTTATGGACAGTGTTGTCCCGTCTTCTACGCAACAAATATTGCGTTCTGTAAAAATACTATTTATAAAACAATAAAGCTCATGTTTCGTAAAAAAAGAAAGAATTCTGGTCACTGACAGCATAATTAAAAATAGCAGGGTGTGACGTATTCCGTTCGCACTTCTCTCTTCGCGATTCGTTCATCTGCGATTATATCCACTAATGCTGCAATCTCATTGTCTGCGAAGTGATAATGAGATTCTCGCAACTCGCCACGCTTCGCGTTTTTATAAGTTCTCGGTAACTGTACTAAGGTTTAAGCAGTATAAAAGCAAACATATGAAGCTTTTTAAAGCTTTAGTTATAGTTTATTAACGTGACGCAATAAGGCAAACAAATATTCCACGTCTCCTCCACCAGGCGGCGCTGCCGACATGATTCTCAATTATCGCGCATGCGCACAAAGATCGAACTTCACTCGAACGTACGTTCGTCAAACTTTGCGATGGAATGTTTTGAAGGGGTCGAACCCGCGTGGTCTAAACTCGAGCCCCGGAACGTTCGTGATGTCAATCAACGCTATCGAATTATTTCATTCTTTCATTCGATGGGGCTCACCGTTTGCTGGCAGAATGGTGAATAACAGAGCGTCTTAGCAACTCACTCTTACCATCGAGATTTTTTTTTAACTTTACTGAGGTTTATTTACATTTTAAGAAATCTAGAGCGTCAACTTTCCCGCAATGCTCTCAAGAGAACCAATCGCAGCAATCTTTGGAGTTAGCTCGGCGAATGACTAGGCTGTAAATATATTTAGAGCTAAAAAGACTGTGCCACTGAGCATGGTGAAACGTCACACAGTGTCGCAGCGCAAACAGTGTTTTAAGTTGTATACATAATTACAGCCTCGTGACTGGCCGAGTTAACTCCGTAGATTGCAGTGAATGACTTTCCTGGGTGCTTTGAGGGAAAGTAAGCGTTCAAGACTTTTTTGTTTTATAGAATGATAGCTGTCTTGAGTTTGATTGGTGTGTATGAGGACAACATGACATAAATATATAATCAATCTCTCGAGGGAGGGGGGGGATATCAACCTGAAGAATGTGAACCAACATTGTGTTATTGTTGCCTACTTTGTGTAAAACAGAGAAAGGGGAGAAGTACAGTCTGCACTCCACACAAATCACTTAACCACAAATCATTTCACAAATCATGGCATCCATTGAGCGTCAGTCGTGGTACATCACACAGAGCACAAGTCACGAACGATTCACGAAGAAGAAAAATAGCCTAGACGTTCTGCATGGTGGCACGGGTACATGGATGTCAAATACTGTACTCGCTATTGCTGTAGGGCGGTTCCACATGACGTACCATCCGGTTCAAGCCCTTGCCTGACGCCATGTTAGTGAACTTTCGCATCGATGTCTTTCATTGCGCGGAGGCACAGATTTCTAGGCCGCTCGAGTTCTTTGGCGTCGAGATCGACTGCTCCAGCCCGATTAGTCGGCAACATAAAATAGTATCGTCTCATACTTGTTTTATACATATACCGGTCTTTATTCGTGCTTAAAAATGAGCCGGCGATCGAGAAGTTGACCCGTCGGCGGTCAAAATTACCCGGTAGATGCCGCCAGAGGCTACTTTAAGAAGAGAAAGAGTGAATTAAGCGTGGATTTATGCGGCCCAAAGACGTCCCCGGTCTTACTGACCGAGTTGTGTAGTCGACGGAGCCGCTAGCATGTCCATGCTTTTGCCAACACCAAGAACGACGCCAATAAATGAAAATAACAAACATAACAGGCTTCATCTACGCTCTTCGCTTGAGGACAGGTCATTTGCGAGTCACCATGCAGCGGGGGCATTGAGGAAAAAAAACGAAGCGCTTGCAGTCTCCGCTTTTCTTGGCGACTGATGCCCAGCGTAAACGTGATATCGACAGCTGCACTACAGCGATGTCCACACTATTGACCAAATATTTTTGTAAAGCGTGGTATATAGAATTTTAAACACACATAGTCCGCGCGCTATGGTTAAGAAAATATGGAATATTTTTTTTCACATTTTTGTGTTCCACTTACAACCAGCTGTTAAAGAAAAATTTAAAAAAAATGCCCAGCGTTAAGGGATTTGAAATGACTTCCCACGAGCTTTTCCTTCGGCACCGACTTTCCCACGAGAATCCGCGCGCATATAGTCGTCACGGAGCATTAAGTAACGCGTTGGAATCCCAGCGAAAGCGCGTCGTACGTGGAAGTCGACCCAAAATTTTGGTGTACGCTTCACTTTCAGTCGGCACCGAAGCTGCCTCTTTCCTCGAGGTTTTCACACTTGATGTGCGCCATGCCACAAAGCAATAGCGGTGATCTAAGACCAGTGTTGGCGGTAAGGCGTTACAAGTGACGGCTTTACCGGTAACGCGTTATATCTCTCTGTTACGTAGTAACATGCTCGATACATGTTCAAAACAGCAGCAAGTAACACGTATATACGTTACGTTTTTTTTTTTCAAATAACGGGTAACGTAGTTACGTTACTAATTACATCTTCTCCAAAACCTGAAAAAAAAAATTCACTTACATTTTTTTTGTGTTTTTATACTTCGTTTTATTCCTACGAACTGATGGGACCAATCAGACAGAGTCAAAATGGCCCCATCATGGTGTTCGTCATGTTTCTGTACATACGTGTCCTATTATCTCTGAACCAATCATGAACAGAAAAGGCCTAGTCGCTTGCGCTTTTGAAGCTTCTTGATTGGCTCCATTAACTCGTAGCGTCGGCTGCGTTTGGACTTAAGCCGAAACTAAGTACCGTATGTTACTCGAGTAATAGCCGCACTGTTTATGCAGAAAACCCGAGGGTTCGCTTTTTCGCGGAGCACACAGACTGCCAATCACTGCGATCGACAGCATGATTCCAGCTGTTTACAGGACAGAGATAACGTCTTCGTGCGAAGATACCATCTGTGAAGATTGCATCTGTATGGAGAATCGTGTTCTCGATCTGGTTATTCACTATGTTATTTATGCGCAACGCAATGATTGGCTGTACTATGTGTTGCGTGAGGAAGGTAAGCGCAAGGGCCTTGTTCATAAATAGTGCGGCTATTACTCGAGTGAAATAAGGTATAGGCGCCAAGTCATTAATTATTTCACTGATTCAATTCAATTAATTTATTTACTCCCATCATACAGATGGGTGACGGAGACAGAGAAAAAGCTGCAAAAGGTGCAGCTTGACGAAGGCCCTGCCCCCTAACGGCGGACCGGCAGGCAGGGAGAAAGTCAACCCAACATTTTAAAGATGGAAAGAAGCGAGGCATATACTTGTTTCCACATACCTTCAAATATTTTGCCCGCGTTTTCCCTACGCGAAAAAATTCCCACTTTAAAAAGACAGTAACGCCCATGCCCTTTGTCCCAATGTAAAAAAAAAAGCTGTCGCAAAAAACAAAAAAAAAACGGCCGTTATTGTCAATTTATAACTAAAAAGTAACGCAAAAGTAACGTGCTTTGCTTTTCATTAGTACCGGTAACGCGTTTTTTTAAATATTTTGAGTGTAACGTATATATAGGTAACGCGTTCCTTTATTTTCAAAGTAATGGGTAATGTATTTCGTTGCTTTTTGTTTTCGGCAATGCCTACAACACTGTCTAAAATGCACGGCACCCCAAAAAGCAAAAAAAAATTGTTTCGGCAGAACAAAATAATAGTCCCTAACTGCTCAAGAAGCGGCCCGGTGATTTATTATGGTTACACTTTTTGCTCCGTGATTTGTTCTTCGGCGGCTGAGCGATATACTAAAACAAAACAAAAATTAGTCGCTAGTTGCTTATACAGCGGGAGTTAAAGGGATTGTCCGGTCAAATTTGGTATTCGAGAAAACAATTGAATATCATTGTTATTGCCTCGAGACGGATCGATACGTGCAATATCTGAATTTTATATGCCCCTCTGCATGAGTAATTGAATTTATGCTGCTCCAATCGGTATTCTAGCGTAAACGCTGCTTCGTTGGCAACATTGAACCTCTGACGTCACAAAACGCAAAGCGAGCATTTCTGTCTGCCTCAGCGTGCTTCGTTTTTTGATGTTGTGCTCGACTTGTTTCGTGGTTGGATGAGATTTTTGTTGCGCGGTTGGGTGCCACAACCTACCGGGCAGTAATGTGCGAGCCAAGACATGACGTTCCGCCTTTTCGCGCGAAACGTGCAGTGACGAGGAAAGTGGATCGTCGGCGTGCGTAAGGACTAGGTTCCCGTCAAGATCGAGATCCCGCTTATGCAGCAATCATCTCACAGAAGAGAGCTACGAGCTGAGCTTAAGCGGACAGAAGGCTCAGTAAGCTGAGGTGTGATGCTGTGCCAACGATATTAAACTACGTCCATCCACTCCTCGCCCAAATCGGATCAATCAATTTGATTATGCAGCGGAAACCGGAAACCAACAGCTAGGCAAACAATACCAGAAGTTGTATTTAGCACGCGTGCAGCCCGATTCTGTTTCACCCGCGTGTGAAAATGGAGCGTGGCTACGATTCACTAAGCTCGTCCAAGTCAAGTGACGACATGCATTTGAACGATTCGCCGTGTTGCCTTCGACCCGCGAGGGAACGCCCCGCAGGCTCATCGCCGATCCAGTGGATCCGCTGCGACGCACGCTGCCCCAGATGCTGCTTTATGTACTTAGGTGCTGCTTCAGAGGCGAAATCTGCATCGCTTTGTTCTTGCAAGCGCCCCTAGTTCGATCGGTGGCCGTCGCTGCTGTGGTTGCGCGAAGCGGCATACGTTTTCTCGAAGCTTATGTGCTGTCTGCGAGTAATTTCCTGCTAAAGGCGTGACTTGTTTTGCACATGCTTGGGAACTGCATTAAAAGAACCGTATTTCAGCAGGTACAGCCTAGGGACTGTATAATTCGAAACAAAGTACAAGACATCCATCGATAACGTTTGTTATCCCGACCATCCGAGAAACTAGAGCCACTAAATAAGCTGCGCTTAGAGTATGGGCACTCCGTTCCCTCGACATTGATGGGCGCCGCCATATTGGGGCTTGTGCAGAGCAGAACGTGACTGCAGATCGTCATGATTCGTGCGCGACTTCTTCAGCATTTGATTCGGTGTTAGGAAGCTCATGTAATATTGCTTTTTCTCTCGCGGACTGTTTCAACTTTTGTGGAGGAAGGAAAAGCGTTTCCTGTGATTTCAGATAAAGCTTCAGATAACTGGCAACAATGATTTTTAAGCCACAATATGGCGAAGTGTCGTTACTCTGCGAGAAACCTTTGCGTTTTGTGACGTCACGCAGCACCTGCAGATATCAGCCATTGACACTGGCGAAATTCGGGTGCAGTTTCGCACGTAAAAAGGCTCATGAAAGGTTTGAAGATTTTAATAACTGGGAAGTGCTATCAAAATAAAAATGACGTTTGTCTACATGAAGGCTCCCTCGACGCAACGAGCGCAAGAACTTAAGCTGCTGGTTCTCGAGCGGACAATCCCT
>JAZHYW010041634.1:0-15821 GCA_037355805.1 Ixodes ricinus
GGGAAAGCACGCTTTCCGGCGCTAGGCAGGGTATGGAATTGATTTCGCTTATTCCCGTTCTTTGATACCCGATTTATTTCGACTGCACTATAATCAGTGTTTTTTTATGTTCACGCTTCTTGCTTCGCGATTCGTTTTCCTGTGGGCTTATCTGCTAATGACGTAATATATTGGCGATGAGGCAATAATAAGCTACGTTGGTAGTTACGTTGGGATTCCGAACACATGAAGTCGATTGTTTACAAAGCGGAGAGCTTTTCGTTTAGCTCAAATTTTTACCGGTGCCTCGTCATTCAATGCTGTTGGTAAATGAAATGAAGTTACTCAACAAGTTTCACCACAAAAAAACAAGAAAAAACTGGATGCGTGGTAATGTCTTGTAAAACAATTTTTCTAGCGCCTGGAAGAACGTAAATTACTTCCCAATGGTAGTCGCATCGTGGAGCCCATTTTGAAGAGTGTGTTCTAATTTTTGACAGTTGATGACGAAAACAATAATCACACTTCAAAAACATCTAACTACGCTAATAACTTGGTAACTCTCGAGAGAATGAGCAACTCTCTGAGTGTCATGACAGCTTATAAATTACCACACTAGCCAGAAAGCAGCATTTGTGTTTGACTTGAGAAGCACGAATTAACATGGTAGGGCTTTGACGAAACTTGACGCAAACATACTATGATTAACGCGCATACTTTGCCTTCAGTTATAAACATTTATAGCCATCCTCCAGAAACCTTATGCAACGTCACAAGTTCCCGTGGGACTTTCTGTGAGGTTTTGTCCTTTTCGACTACGAGCTTGCATTTGTGCTTTTGTCTTTGTACCGTTGAAGAGTAATGCGAGGAAAGAGTCATGATTAAAGACCAGTGAAGATCTGTCCTCTGGTCTGAAAAAGTAAAAATACATAAATTACAAAATTCACAATGTGGAAATTCGAAAGAATGGAATATTCTGAATATCCTGCCGCAAGGTCAGATGGTGACCGCCAGACGGATTATACTTTATTTTCATGTGCAATAAAAACCAACACACTTCCCCTCTAAACAAGATTGCATCAAAACTGTTCCTCAAGAGCTTTCCCATTCTTCGACAAACACTAAGGAGATACAAGATTTTTTGTGTATCTATAAGTTTGTGTCTATTGTCACATGTGTATTTTTATGCACTGCGTAAATGATGAAATGAGAAGGCAAAGCCACGCTGCTGATTTTCGCCGAAGTGTGCACAACCACTGTTGATATGAAATAGTCGAACCAATACTTACCGGGATTTAATCGAACTTCAAGGAAGATTGCAAACTGTTGGCACACAAGTCAATAGAATATTGATTTGTCCCTGAACAATATGACGATGTTAAACATACATACCACTATACTGCCATAACGTCCCAACTTTGCTCAATTTGTATACGAATCCCAGGTGTACAAAAAGCAGCCTCCAAGCACAGACAAGGAAAGTCCAAAAGCAATTCAAAAGTTCATTAATGTTAGATACGTATTGCTAAATTATTTCAAAACAATTGTTTGCTGCAAACACAAACAACTAAAAAACGTAGGTTGTCTGTTTTTTTTAGCTTTAATAATATTTGTAGTTATGCGAATGAATGAACGTAAAATTATAAATGATATTCTGGAGACACATCATTTGTTGCACGAAAACTTCTGAATTAGGAAAAAAAAAACTCGCGGCGAAATTAGATAGGTTTCAGTTTAAGCACATTCACTATTTATTACTACATTTTTTGTATTCACATTATACTGACCCCTTTCCGAACTCTGCAGCCACGCAGAAAGGTCCCTGCAAAATATTAAACGTAAATAAAAGTTCTGTAAAGAAAAAAAGTTGAAGAAGTGGGGACAGGCAAACAGAGGTAAGAGTGCGACGAATCACTAAAATCTTTTCCACTTACGCGCAGTGGCCCCTCAAAATTTGGGGGGCCCAGTCATTATAACGTTGGTTGCGTAACAGTTAACATTTAAAAAAAATACGTTATGGAGGTACTACTTCGTTAAAATTGTATAAAACCTCTCCAAAACACACGCCCTAGCAGTGAAACGTGAACATCGCAGACAAAGGTCTCGTCCGCCTAACGACCTCAACCGACAGTCCAGTGGTTCCCGTAAACGAGCACGTCCTTCAACGCGCGCGACAGCCAACCGCCCTGGACCCCCAGGGGGGCCGCACGGATCCACAACATCCCCGCCGTCATCACCTGCTGCACTCCTAGCCGCAGCCTCCAAATGGCGGAAAGCGGCAGCAAAGCCCCCTTCGCAACACGGGTAATCCCGCACTAACGACCCATAAATAACACCGCAACGCGCCGAGACAACTGAGCCCAAAAAACAGCGAGCTTCCGATGCAGCAGCGACAGAAGCAACAGGACATAGAAAAAAATGTATATAACACTTTAGAACACATTATTTTATACCGCACTACTATTAGAACAACATGATGCAACCTCCGCACGCACGCACGCAGGTGCGTCAAGAAAAAGAAGAAAAAAAACGCCCGTTGCTCGTCACGGGCGTGCTCTTGCCCGCGCCGTTCGATGCTACGGTCGGCGGGCCGGTAAACAGGCGGAGCAGGAAAGCCAGGCCAACAGATCCGTTCCCGAAAAGGCTGGAAACCCATCAAAAGATGAAGCCAGAGCGGCTCGCCAACCGTTATTAGAATACACGTCGGAGCCCACGCGATCCCTCTCCCTTACTCCCTCCGCTTCGCCCATCGGACCCGGGAACACCATTAATATTCCTGGGCGTTATCGCGAGGGCCTTCGCGTCTTTCGCTTATAAGGAAGCGGTAGAGACAAGGGGAAAGAGGGAGGTAGCCGGTTAGTGGAAACGGGACGCTCCTTACAGTAGACGGTGGGTGCATTCCGGATTGTATGAATCGATGCGTTCTAAACGGATGTTTTTCTAATAACCGGCTTTTGCTCCGAGTGGATCCGAAAGGGGTTTCCCAGATATCAATTTGGGACAGTGGGAGGGTGCGGAGCAAGACCTCTGGAGCTGGATCGTTAGTCGGGTCAGGGGGCAGCGAGAGGAAGTTGGGAGAAGGAAGAGGGTGCCGGCTCGTTCCCTACGGTGTTGTCCGCTTGCCAGGCGGCGACATCCGACTCCGGTGGGCACGGAAATGTGGATACTTCTGCCGGGCCGCCTGAAAGCATACTTACGTGGTCCGCTTATTTCCATCTGTTTTCCAGCTGACATAGTAACCCTGCAACGAGGAAAAGCGGGGAAGGACAAGGATGCAGTTTTGCGTTTGCACGTTCCTTTCTGCCCTTCGTCCAGGGTTACAATATCAGTCTTAAACCGGTTCGCTTGCCCTTTCGCTTTTGTGTTTTATCTGCCTCGAACCGCTGCTTTTATTTTTGTTGTTCCAGTGTCGTCTTCGCCGTTCTTTCAAATACCGGTTTAAGCACCGTGTTTATACACGAGTGATAGAAGGACCGCCTATGAACGAGGTATCGTGAGACTACTTTCCCGCTGAGAGCACATACAGCCAATCGTCTCCTTCTACATAAAAAACGTAGCGAATGATGGTGTAGAGAAACGATTCTTGGTTAAGATGCGATCTTCTCAGACAGCGGGTTGACATGAGGCTGTTGCCTCAGCTCCGTAAGCCTCTGCACACTTTCTGTCGATAGCGATGATTGACTACTTGCGTGCTCAGCGGGAAAGGCGACGTAGGTGCCTTGTTTAAAAATAGAGCGATTATGACTCGAGTAAATACGTTAGGCGTTTCTAATTCTGCAACTTGACGATGTTCATACAAAATCTGGTATCGCATGTGAAGTCAGCCACATCGTACTTCTCTCACCGCCACATTATGCGTGTTCGAAGATAACTATATCCTACCATCATACGTTGTAGTCATACATGCGAGAGTAGACTCGCAGCTTCTGGTACGAAATCAGACAGCTCTACCGCGGTTTTACTTAATGAACGAGAGTTATACTCTTTAATATGCGAGCGACCCCACAACAACTTATTATCGACAAAAACATGGAGCGGCAAAATATCTCGATCAACTAGCCTCGACGTACAATAAATAATTAAGCAAAAAATAGCCGGTTCTTTACTTTGCTCTGCGATAGACCCTTTTCAAAATTCCGCGCCATCGCTTGTCCGCCATCGCTTGATCACACACTGTGAGCGACCTATTGGACACGAGTGTGACGTCAGCGTTCGGCTAGGAGTCGTATCCAATCACACGCTACGTGTCCGAGCAATGGCGACCGCCAGTGTTGCTCGATGAACCCTCGAAATGGGTCTATTGAACTGCGGTATTACGATACACACTGCTGCACAAATTTACACTGCCGCGTTTAAATGTAGGAAACCTACGTCCCGCTAAAATTTTAGAGCACGGTGTTCGCGTGACGCCATGACATGACGTGACGCAGTGGTGTCACGTGGCATCGTAACGTCACTCGACACTACATTCCCGCTGCATTTAGCGAAGACATTTTTCCGCTCAATTTAGTTCGCGGGAAATTCGTGAGGTCATGTGACACGACGTTACGCGACGCCGTGAACGTCGCAATGTCGCAACACTCGGACTCTCCGCCAAAAATCAGCGGAGTATTTTGTCCCCGTTAAATTAAGCGGGAAATTTGTCAGGTCGCACAAATGCACACTGTCTTTCGCACAAATGCATGTTTTAAAAACATTTCTGCAGACACTGATTTACATGACCAACGTCACGGGACCGTCCCGCAAGGGAAGAAGCACGCTTCAGCGCAGACCTTCAGCGTTATAATCGTTACGCATACATCGTTTAGCGATGTATGCGTAACAGAAAGGAAAGCGACCTGCTCGCTTAACGGGTTCCTCCGCAAATTAGGCCTAACGTTCCCTAAAGTACGCGTGATACTGCCTGCCTACTTGCCTGCCTGTAGCGCGCGCGCCCCAAAGCTAGAAACGTTTTTGTTGTTATATTTTTGCGGATTTTCTGAGGGAAACAAAGGAACACAAAAGCGACAGCGAAAGGCTCCCGGAGAGCGAGGTCAGACGTGTACAAGGTACGGCAGAGAGCACATCTGCATTAAGAGACAATGGGCGCCGGGGCGGGGAGCGGTCCCCGAATCGAAGAGGAGGGGGGAAAAGTCACTGTTTGGGGTTCTAATTTTCCCCCCAATCCGCATTGTTCGCTGTTTGCGTCGCTCGTTAGCCGTAGCAAAGCGCGGGAAGTGCAGAGTGAAAGCGCCATCTCGCGACGAGCATTAAAACTACGGAAGACTTTATTTTTTTTTTCCCCGTATTTGGCGATTTGAAGTTGGTCGTCGAGGCGCAGACGCGGTGTTCCGAGGTCAGCTCCTTGCGCCATCCGTTTTTCGCCGCTAGTTTGTTTATATAACGCTAAATCAGCCGGACAAACAACAAATGCCGCTCGCGAGTGTTTCGAATACACTTTTTGTGTGTCCAAAACTAATCTTATTAAAGACATGAGATCGACTCTCGTCTAAAAAGCTCGACGTTGCGTTAAAAAATTGGGGTACGTAACGCGACATTGTTGGCGCTCGCTAACAAACGTCATTAACTCAAGAACCACAAAAAAAGCGATCACCGGTTTGTAACTTTTATGAACAATAATATGCAAAAACAATTCTCCTTAATTATTTACATATTTCCAGGTACATATTTCTAGTTCAACAAATGTGTTTTTATGAAATGGTAACTTGAGTGACTTGGTAATTCACGTATAAAGTCAAACAGTTAGGAAGACAAATATGAAGTTAAAAACATGAAAGACGTTTACAACTTTCTGTAATGCGATATTAGAGCGCAGCTCTTGAGGAGGAGGAGGGAGGGTACGGACGGAAGGGTATGCCCCTCCTCCCCTCCGTACCTTCCCTCCTCTCCTCCACCTCCGCTCTCATTTAGCGGTAAAATTTTGCTAAATTTCCAGCTAAATTTAGCGAAGATTTCCCCTTTAAATTTAGCGAGTTAAGTACTCCGCTCAATTTAGTGGGGAAATTGACGGTCACGAGACCTCAAAACCAATTCAGTTTCCCCGCTAAATTTAGCGGGGAAACTCTGACGTCCCATAATGCAACGCGCGTGGATACGCCGACGGCGACGTCGCTCAACCCGTAAACAGGCGCCTAAGAGCTGTGCTCTAAAAATAACAGGGTGCTTTGCATAAAGGCATAAGGGAGAACAGCAACAAGTACTTTCTTCCGACTAGTTCAAGCCACCTTTTGACATGACCTATTCTGGAGATTTGCAAGTTTATATTACAAGAGCTTCACTGACCGAGACAGCAGGCTCCAGTGTGTCCAAATGCGCTTTAAAACTACGAAAGCTAAAATTTTCCCCCAATGTGGATGTTTTAGCTTACTTTCTGAACCCCAACAGCCTAGCTTCCACCTCTCACCCTAGTTGTTATAGTTATTAGGATAAAACGCACAGGTGGTGAGGGATTATTTCTGTTCCGGAAGATAATTTGCAATAAATTCAGTGAAGATCATAAAGAAATTACAGGGAAAACTGCAATTTTTCTGCATTCTTTCGATTATACACTAACCAAATGACTTGGGTTTGCGTTATCGGTTTGGAGGACCCAAGGCTGATCAAACTGCTCACCGTGGCTTCCGTTTTTAGGATATTGGCGCAGCCGGGGCATATAGAAATTTGACATTTGTGCCTGCGGAGGGGCACATAGAATAAAAATGGCTGAGGCTGCGCAGCATACCTTCGAACAGCACAGTGTAAAACTCAAGTCCGTTTGGGGCTGCAGCGGATGCTCAACGATGGTACAGAGCAGTTTCGTCACCTTTCTGAGAGCAACGAGTACGGTCGACGCAAGGACCGTACTTCTTCCTCGTGACCTGATATCTCGACGCCTTCATATCGACGTTTTCCGGGGCACTTTTGCAGCTGCCGTGGCGAGCTCGTCACTGTTTGGAACTTCATCGTTCTCAGGCGTGATTCTTGATTTTCGTAGTCATCTTACCTGCCTATTGATTCCCGATAATGTTTCGTCAGTCTTCCGCGATGTAGCAAGTAGAGCGTCCTTCTTCCGTTCGGCGAAATTCGGGGCCCCCGACGGCTCCTTTAACTCTTAATGTGAGCACAAAAACTACTGCCACCCTAAACATATTCTGCTATCATCCGATACTAAACACACCATTACATAGGTAAAGATATTTCGTGCTTAACTTAAGGCTTTGACTACGGTTTGTGAAAGGTCAGCGTAAACATGATTGAATTTGGAGACGTTTCATTCGTTTCTCACCGAAGAAACACAGCAAAAAGCAGCCGCCGGCGCCGACTACTACGGCAGAGAGTTTGTTGACATCACGTGATTCCTTTCAGTCAATCGTATTTGTCCGTCTGAGCGTTTCCTAGTTCGCTTTGTCTGTCCCTACATTTTCTACGCAAACCCAGCGTTTAGCTAGGGGCGCGTCTGTAAACCCGAGTTAATGTTGGTGCAACCGGAATTTACACCCGTGCTTAGCCGAGCTCGGTTTAGGACGCCAAGCCGACTTAGAAAAGAGCCGCTTTGGGTTAAGGTAAGCGACGTTGGTGCAACCGGCCCTTAGACTTCGGTGCTGATATATCAAGCGGATATAAGCCGTTCATGGCACACTCGCAATGCGCGTTCACATGCAGCGGTTCTGCGGCTAAACTCTCTGCAGCTAGTGGCGCTGCGGCACAGATCGCAAGGTTTCATATCGAATGCGTCACCCGCGAGCGTTTTCTGCCGCTGTGATGCCCAATGTTCCGTGCAGCAAGCAGTCCCGCGCAATGAAATTTAGTGGTCTGCAATAACGATCTGAAATCCTTAAATTTCAGTTCCCTCTTTATTATCCCTATAATAAAACAAAATAACAATATAAAAAGCAAAAAAATATAGGATTTATTTCTTTATTTATTTTTGAAAGTTTGTTGTCGCAGAGGGTGAAACCTCGGTTGGAAAGACTCCAACAAATGTGGCCGCCGCCGAAATGGAGAATGCATGGAGATATGTGTTCATGAGGAGGCGAAACTCGACGACAGCGAAACACGACGATACAAGAGACTCTCAAACCCTCAACACTAAAGCCTTAAGAATGCCATTATGAACAGGTTCTGGCAGAGGAAAGGGGAACTTGACCTTGCAAGCACATCCAAGGCCACCGGTGTCAGAACAGTGGATGCGACCCCGAACTAGGATATGCCCGAACATTTCAGACATTCCTCGCAAAATATTCGGAAGAAGGGGGAAACAGTCCCCCTCCCTAATTTCCCGAACAGTTTCGACGTGACGGCTAAAGATAAAAAGCTAAACCCACCAATGAAAAAAGAGAAAAATTGCAAACTAGTCTTTTGCGTACTTTCTCTGCGTATCATCTGCTTGAAAAACATGAAAGCGTCATCCTATGCGCAAGCTTTTCCGCCATGCTTGTTTTCCTGTCAGGCGTGGTTCTCCGCCGAGCTGTGAATGGCCAGCGCAGATGCTGCCACTCCTCTGTTGCCACAAATTTGCAACCTTCTGGAACCGCGCCGCTCTACCGCTGCGGAGAAGCAAAGTTTTATAAAGAAAAAAGCCCTGGGGTCAATGAGCCGTCCAAAATGTTTACAAAAATCGAGATATTTTTTTTATCATAGATTTAATGATTTTTAGAGCGCGCTTAAATCACGTGTGGCGCGTATGCTCATGCAATGAAACGTATAGCGTCAATATACGCTGATTACACAAATCTCAGGGTCAATGAAAAAGACATATATATATAGGAGTGTAAAGACAATGAGGGTGTAGGTAAGCTGGCGGAAGTTCATCTTATCGTAAGAAATACCCGAGGCTGAAGTACAAGAGTTGAAATGAAAAACGGTGTATATTTAACTTTGGCTTGCGATGTCCCTCAACCTAGTTTAACCTTGTATCGCTAGGCTTTTTTTTTTTTTGTTATAATAACGTTTGGATTAGTCAGAAGTCGTAAATATGATGTCACTTAAAACCCAGAATGCCTGGAACCTCTTTGCACCCTTACCCTCCTCCCGAATCGTCACGAATAGCCAGGGTGTCGAACCGAAATGTTTTTCGCTCCGGTTTTCGTTCCGGTTCAGGGAAAACGGTTCAGCTCCGGTTGAACTCCGGGTGAAAAAATAAAGGTTCAAACCGGTTCGAACCGGTTCGTAATCGTATGCTAGAAAAACAATTTACGACAGCAAAAGATAAACTATGCAAATTTTATAAAAGTGTTACATATAAAAAGCAAAGGCTCAGATTACTGTGTGGAACGAACGAGCTAGTGCTGGGGCACCTCGGGACGTGGGTGAAAGCGCAGTTCAATGAAAAGCAGCTGACCGAAGAAGCAGGACGTTGTCAAGCACATCCGGGGCTCGCAGAAAAGGCTCGCAGCACGCTGACCTGCGTCGCAGGCACTCCCAGGGCTACTTGCGCCCATGCGTAGAGTTCTGCATGGCGCTCTCTTTTCTCCTCTCAAAACGCAACACGTTAGCGTCCCTTGAAAGCCGCGGCTCCCCGTCTAGCAGTGGTTAGAAGAGCTGTGCGCCTTAATGTTTGTGTTTCTGAGGAGAAAACGTTTTGGTCCTTGCTGTTTCTGCTACCAGAGATTGAAGCTGTTTTGCTGTTTTCTGTAGCTGTAACTGTTGGTTGAATCTCCCCTCCCTTTCCCGGGGCTAGACTTTAATTTCGGACAGATTATTATATCCGTTGAGTTATTTTGAAAAACAGATTAGACGCTGCGACAGTACGGCAACTAGTGCAGGTTCAAAAATATCCATCGGCCTTTGTATCGCTTTCTTATCCGATCAGTTGTACAATAAAATCAAGGCGTTTAAAGTAAATTGCACACAACTCTACAAAATAAAGGCAAGAAACACCAAACAAAGCTTGGACTGAACGCCAAAAGAATAAATAAACAAGGACATAGACAACACTAGGGGTGTTGTCTATACCTCTCTTTGTCCTCTTTTTTGTTTATTCCTAGATGAAAAACCAAGTAGCCCAACTCACCGTTTTGCCACAAAACAGGCTCATTAATTGCTCACTTTTGCTGACGTAGAAATCGGGTATGTTTTAGTGTTGAATTTTCTTTAATGAGCCATTTCCGGTCCCCAAGAAAAGTTTGGGACGAATGTGGTCATTTGTTAAAGAAATATATAAGACCAGAAATCCCGAAGAATTTATAGTTACTGTGCTCATTTCGTTTGAGTTCTCGAGACCAACCTTATAAATTATAAAGACGACCGCTATGTGAAAACCTGATAATGAAATGTTACAGGGCTTTCCGCTACTTAATTTTTTCGCTTTCTGACTTCCACACAAACGAAGCACCGGAAAAATTATGGATCAGTTTTGCCCAGTAAAGAAAAAAAATTATTATTTCGGTTCGGCTCAACTCTTGTTCGCGCAAAAAAAAAAATTTTTTTTTTCATTTTTTGGTTTACTTTTTATGTTAGTGTGTTTTTCGCCACGCACTTTTCACGCAAACTGACTTCGTGTATGAACCGAAAACCGCATGGAAAAAACATATCGGTTCCGCTCCGGAGCGAGATAAATTATTTCGGTCCGGGTCAACTCCGGTTCTGCTCGAAAACAACGGGTTTTTCCGGTTTTCGGTTCACGGTTCGGGTTCGGTTCAATACCCTGCGAATAGCTGCCTGGTCGTTTGATGGGCGGTTGCTTTTACTATAGTCGCTGGAAATTTAAGAAACCCAAGGCGTGGCTTCTGTTACGCTTTGTGCTTCATGTTTACTTCTGCGGCGTTCTTGTCAAATAATGCCTGAATCTCACCGGCTGTGGCGCGGTATTAGAGTGTTCGCGACTCGATAGACCCGACCCTATGCTTCTTAAAACGTTCAAGACAGCGCTGTTGATGCTTTTTGTGTACGAATATTGCTTTTTGGTGCGAAAGGTGGCGTCGTGCACTATTGGGATGGAAATATTTGGTTCGGCCATTTTGTCTTACAGGGTGTGACAGTAAGGACTAGCACAATTGGAACGCCTTGCAAAATTCAAATTTTAAAGTTACATACTTGAAATCGGGCACGCAAACGTATCGTTTAGCCACAAGTTTTATGTATTTTTTAGAGACCAATTCCGAGGTAGTGAAATACTTAAAATAAAGCAAAATCGAAGGCCGTGTATTTTCTATGTGCTGTATACCAGCCTGTTTGGTCGTCTGCCCACAGGTGTATGAGCTCGCTCCCCGTTGGCTTTTAAACGCAAAAACGGTAAAAAAATTAAAAAAATAGTTGAGGCTCGCGACGAGCGAAATAATCGCGATACTTATTCCCTTTTCAGAAATATATGTGAACAATTACCACCTCGCTGCGAGCAAGCTCACGAAACAATGTGGAGAACGACGAATATCCGGTAGGGCTTAGAAAACGCACGGCCACCATCTTTGCACTATTTTTAATATTTTACCACCTTGACTTCGGCTAAATAAAAATTGACAATACTTCTTGCCAAAATACGTACGTGTGCTCAATTTCAGGTATGTACATAGGTTTAGAATTATAATTTTGCGAGGCTCACCAAATGTGTTAGTTCTTACAGCCGCTACCCGTACGTATGTTGCGAGGCCTATGCCAAAAATAACTGATAATATATTGTGTTGTTTTTTCTACATTTTTCGAATAGGGTCTATCGATGGGCGAACGAATTGGATACGACCCTGGTGACGAGGTTATCTTCGATATCGGGCATCGAGACGCTTCGAAATGCAAGTATTCACTCTTCGCTCGTATTCATTCTGATTTTTCTCGTCCCTTCGATAGGCGTTGAAATTTTCACCCAAATCGCTCGTTAGTTTCTTGCAAAATACGGATACGTTTCTTATTTCTGCATAAAAATAATATTAAGTTTCTCTTTGGAAACTGTAAAATCAGCTTAGTAAACTAAGTTAAAGTCTAGAGGAGAGTAAAACGCACTTTTAAAGAAAATTTCTTTAGTCCGAATACATCTGTTTGCAAAAAAATCAGCGCGAGCACAGTTCTTCTTAGTCGGATCACTACGTAATCAAACGTAGTCAAACGCTACTACTTTGAGTCAAAGTGAGTGGGCTTATAACCCTGAACAAGCTTATCTCGTGTTCCTGAATAAAGTCCGAAAATTTAATTCTGGGGTTTTACGCACCAATACGAAGAAGGGAATCCGGCACGCTTTTGGGCAGCGGGGGACTGAGGATTAATTTCGCCCACCCGGGGTTCTATCGACGTGCAACTGAAATCTCAGCAACATGGCGCCTCCACCTCAATAAGTCCTCGGCCAATTTGCAGACACCTTCAACAAGTTCTCCTTTTTAAGCGAAAGTGTCTCGATTTTCTTTCCGTTCAGAGTTACGAGAATGCAGAGTCTGAGTCTGGTGGAAGTGGAACGGCACGGAGCTGCTGCTCAAGATGACCTTAGAAATGGAGAAGAACTTACAGCGAAAGAAAACGCTCTCAAGGTCAGTGCATCCGATTTACGCACTAAAGAACCTATGGGCCATTGCTCCGGCACGTCAAGTATCGAAAGACGTTATGTTTGGTTGTGGATTAAAAAAACATAAAAAATACGAGCTTTTTTTTGTTTTTTTTTTAACAATGCAAAGTAATTAAGGTATTCCGTGAAACAAATTGTCGGAATATAAGAGTTCTAAAAGCACAGCTGATTGCGGAGATAAAAACTTGCTTCTGGTCTCATGGCTCAAAGTTCGCATTTAGAAGCTACTAGACCTTTCGGCTTTCGGCATCAGCAAGAGTCAGTTGTTTGTCAGTAGAATGGCTACAATTTTGCGATGATGGCTAACATGAACATATTAAACTAAATAAATAAAAAATAAACACTGGCCATTGCGGTGTTAGTGCCAAAGCAGAGCGCGCAATCTAAGGGCCGGTTGCACCAACGTCGCTTACCTTAACCCAAAGCGGCTCTTTCCTAAGTCGGCTTAGCGCCCTAAGCCGAGCTCGGATAAGCACGGGTTTAAATTCCGGTTGCACCAACGTTAACCCGGCTTTACAGACGCGCCCCTAGCTAAACGCTAGATTTGCCTAGGGAATGTAGGGACAAACAGAGCGAACTAGGGAACGCTCAAAAAAATAAATACGATTGGCAAAAAAAAAAGATCAAATAATAAAAAAAAATCTGCCGTAGTAGCCGTCGTCGGCGTCTGCTTTTCGCTGCATTTCTTCGGTGAGTAACAAATTAAAGGTCTCCAAATTCAATCGTCTTTTCGCTTAACTTTCAAAAACAGGAGTCAAAGCTTTAAATAAACACGAATGCTCTTTACATCTGTGATCGTGTGTTTAATATCGGTTAATAACAGAATATTTTGACAGTGACAGTAGTTTTCGTGCTCACACTTTGAGATTACAGAGCCATCGGGGGCCCCAAATCTCACCGAACGCGAGAAGGACTCTCTACTCGCTACATCGCTGAAGACAGATCATCGAGAATACGTAGGCAGGTAAGATGACTACTGAAATCAAGTCGTGCCTGAGACCGATGAAGTTCAAAACAGTGACGAACTCGCCACGGCAGCTGCGAAAATGCCCGGAAATCGTCGAATATAAGTCGTCGAGACCTTGCATCGACCGTACTCGTTGCTATCAGCAAGGTGACAGAACTGCACTGTACCGTCGTTGAACTGATTCTGTCAAACCCTTTGGTAATGGAACTAGGTATATTTTGCTTTAGTGACAAAGAAAGAAGGTATAACTATCAATACATCAAAGCGATACTACCGGTAGATCCCTTGATGATCATACAAACTGTCAATTATTGAACACGCAAAGGTCGCCCAGAACCATTTTTTTATTCCTGCTGATAGAGAACCAGAAGCTTGTTCGCGAGTGATAACAGGCAGATCTTGAGGCTCACTACAAATAGACGGCGGCAGACTTCGAAGCAGTGGCGTCACGAGGGTCAGCGGCACCCGGGCGGCAGCCCGCCGCAGACACCCCCCCCCCCCCCCCAACCCCCCCGCCTCGCGCGTCCCGCCACGACTCCCCCCCCCCCCCTCCGCTCTTGCATGGCCCGCCGCGACTTCCCCCCCCTCCCCCCCCGTGGCCCGCCGCGACACCCCCTGCCCTGCACCCGGGGCGGTCCGCCCCTCCCCCGCCCCCCCCCCCCTCGTGACGCCACTGCTTCGAAGTATAGAAAACTCCCACTAGTACATCACATCGTGCCGACGAGAACGGTCGTCTCTTCGAATCACCTGCCCCAGCCTGCCACAATACAGCGCTGAACGAATCTCGCATTATAGTCGTTGCGATTTGTCGTCGCCACGAATGAAAGATATAACGCAAAACATTCCTAAAAAGCACGATCACCAGAAAAGTTGCGGTTATAGAACGCAGTTTTCTGAAGTAAAGATTCTACCCGCGAGACAAGGAAAATTCACTGAAGGTTGCCTCAAAACTAAAAAAACTAAAGAAATTGAATTTTCGCTGTTTTATTATTCAAATGCACCGCAATCGGATGCCAACGGCAGAAGTGTCGACAATCAGCTGATGGCCGAGATCATGTACGGCCACTATTCAACGCACTGAATCGGATTAAAGGATATGCTTTGCAAGCAGAAATTAACAAGGTGTTAAATAGCAATACGTATACAGTTGTGCGAAAATCAGTAAGTACATACGAACAAGCTCGTTGACATAAAAACCAACGGGAAGACAGACGCGAGCCCTCACAGCTCTGTGCGTATATCGGTTAGGGCTAACACGCACTGAGAGTGGAGAGCCAGCTTGAAAACAGGGGTCGATAAACACTGCAGGAGACAATATTTTGCATCCTTGTCACAATCGAAGGCCATTCTGTCGAGACTCTCACGCTGTTGTGGCCTAAAACACTTTGTACAACCAATTTCGCCCACCGCGTCGACCGCCACAAACCAGCCGCCAATGTTTATAATCCAGGATTAAGAAACAAGCAAAAAGCAAAGCGCCCAATGTTGAGCGCTCAAGATAAGCGTAGTTTAGTGCTAGGTTTAGCGATAAGCGATTTGGTGCAACCGAACGAAACCGAAACTTAGCTTAGGTTCTCGGCTGCTCCGCTTTTCGCTAAGCGGCGTTGGTGCAACCGGCCCTAAGTGTTGTACAAAAATTTACAATCAATGTCAAGCGGTAGTTTCAATTAATTTAAAGAAACAACAGTATAATTGAACATGATGAGGAATATCACTGAGCTGATAATTTCGTAGGCGAATGTAATAAAAATATCGATAAAGCTACACTGCGCTAACGACGACTCCAAGCTAGTGTTTATATTTTTTTTGCTCAAGGTCCATAGTCCAACAATCTTCTGGTGTTGTTATTATTTTATTAAGCATCGAGAAAGCTCTAAGCATACGTCTAGGTTCAACTTGTTATTTTTTAACCTCAAATTAGGGTTTTCTTGCCACTTCGCAGAAGTGGCCATAAAATCAAAAGCTTTAACTTCGGTCGCTCAATATGCAAAATCTGTCCTGGGAAGTAGTGGCAGGGAAATAGTAATGGGCTTATTTATACTCCACAGCTTAATGGCGGCACCCCAATAAAGATATTAGGGAGGGCGTTGTATTTCATTTTTTGGGAAAGCGATACCTTTGCAATGAACCCACAAAGCCATTTAGAAAAAGACGATGACTCACTCTCATCGATGCTTATTTGGGACTTAAATCTACCAAATGGCTAACGCAAGACCGTACGGCTAATAGTCGACAGGGTATAGCCTCTTGGTGCCAGTATAATCATCCTCTTCCTAAACCACGTCAATCTTACCCCCTTCACACGTACACCTTTTTTTTTTATAAAAAAGAGCACACGAAATTTGGTAGGACAGAAAACAAAAAGAAGCTATGATTGGGTATTTTTAAGAACGGCCCTCTGCGGTTAGT